>JABASH010000068.1:0-66368 GCA_019776445.1 Tomocerus maximus
TTTAGTACATGATATATTTAGTACATAATATATTTAGTACGTAATATATTTAGTACGTAATATATTTAGTACATAATATATTTAGACTATTTATTTCCATCCCTCACTTGCTGTTGGTAACTTTATATAGTATTCCTATTTATTTAAGTACGTATTGGTATTCAACAGCTACAAATACATGTAATGCAATGAATACATATAATATGTATATATGTACGTATGAATGCTACGGCCTGTTAAAATCGTTACTAATTTCTTTGTCTCGTCCTCTCATTTCCTCGCCCTCTCCTCCGACGTGAGTAAAAGATACACGTATATCTGATTTATTTACGTATAAGTACATATAGATATAGATATATATTCATCTATTTATGTATAAGTAAGTATATGACTTTTATTTGACTTGCTCCTATCTACTGAGTCCGTATTTGCTTTGTTTAGGGTATTAATACACAATCTGTAGTAGGAGTCGACTGCTCCTATTTATTTACGGTGGTTGGGCTCCTACTTCTTGGCTAGCCTACGACGACTTTCTTTATAGTCACCTCTATTCACTACGAAGGTAGCTAGCTACATTCTTTACAACAAGTGTCTACTTATGTATAGCGACATACACATCTAAATATGTAATATGCTCTACCT
Organism: Tomocerus maximus; assembly: GCA_019776445.1. Classification (NCBI taxonomy): domain Eukaryota; kingdom Metazoa; phylum Arthropoda; class Collembola; order Entomobryomorpha; family Tomoceridae; genus Tomocerus; species Tomocerus maximus. Next base: position 643 of record JABASH010000068.1, read on the forward strand.
AGAACTTATTCAGCGTTTAAATTTTATCTGTCTACACATCTGAGTGAGTAAAGTTACTCCCTTCCCTACTCGTATAAATAAGTTACTAATTTTCTCTACGGATAAAAGATGTGTTGGCTGCGGAAACTTTAATTACATCCGTTATGCTCACTCACAGAACAGTAGCAGTAGGTATAGTGTTCTCCACGTGTGTATGTAAATAGTTTGTGGATTGTATATAGGTATGTATAGGTATCTATGGCTGTAGCAGCAGACAAACAGAACTGAACAGGTGTGCCTCCTCAACAATAACAAAAATACAACTCAAGAACTCAATTATGCAGTGGAGGAATGTCCCTAGGTGAAACTGATGAGCGCACACCACTCAACGACACTAACTTAAGACGCGACTACTCAGAGAAATAGGATTTATCGACTTAGTGTACAGATGTAGAAAGTTATCCGTCCAACTATAAATATTATGTTTGAGGTATTAAACTTTGGGAGGGTTAATTAGCAAACTGGTCTAAACATCCGTGCCACAGTAGCCCTCTTGATAGCCCTCGTCAGGTGAGTCGCGAGAATTCGGCGCTGTGATTCTAGCACCCACTTTGTTTTTGTTCCACACGCCGCTCATCACTACATTCCCATTGCTCACATTCACGTTGTTAACGATGGCATTAGATTTAGCGTTCGGCGTCGCGTTCACGTTGTTGTAATAACTAGATTCACTATACACACTATTTTCATGGATGATTGGGAGACCATAGTCAGGGGGGTACTCACTCGAGTACCCCATGTTACGGTAACTTTGTTGTTCCCAGTTCAATTCGCTATTGCTGCTCTGGTCTTCTATCGTCGTCTCCTGTTCCAAACAACACAAACGACAACAATTGTTAGTTTTATTCAGGGTTTGGTGAGACCACTATGGACGTCTTTTTAAAATATCATCAACATCAAATAAAAGCGATTAAATAAATAGTACACAAAGTTTGACAGAGTAAAGTGGCGGGTATAAGCTAAATGTGTAGGCATTTACGTATAGTATCATATACAGAGCGGCATATACAGAATACCCCTAGCAGTTGTAACTGTAGAGTAAATATACGAATAAAAAATCAGATACGTGTACAATATAGAGCTAGTGAGTAAATGATGTCATTTAAATATATTTTTACAGACAAACTGACGGCAAGGAAAAGTTTTAAGACTTTGTGGAATAGTGCGAAAGATAAATGGACCATACGCCCGTATAGTAAAATATGAAGCCCTAAATTGTGTGTAATGGCAACAGTTACTTTAAAATTGTATAACTCGTCTGCATTAATAGTACATCCATTTCAGTATAGATAACATTGGTAAATACTTATTCCAGCTGTATACATATGAAAAATTCAAAGTTTGTTCGTTTTCACTAGATATGTATCTTTCAGGAGCCTATTTATTTTATTATTTGAACGCCAGTAGGACGTTAGCAAACATGCATGTAAATGCATGTAAATGCATAAGAGCCGGGATGATATATTATTCGTGTAAAACAGTGGTGTTTAGTGTGTTTTGTGGAGTGTGCATTGATATGATCCGCTCCACAACAGTAAGTACACAAATAATATAAGTAGGAGTGAGTGGTTGTCCCATGTACATAAGCATTTAGGAAGAATTCTTGGAAAAGAGGCTAGGAAACGAAGCAAAGGGAATCCCAACCGAACCAGACTGGAGTTTTCAATAAAAAGTGCCCAAGGAGAAAGGAAATACATTGGTAAATACTTTCCCTAAAGAATTTCTATGCCGTTTGACATTCCTATTTTTTATTGTGGTATAACAAGAAACCTCGGCAGTTACATGAAAGGTATGCATGTATGTATATTGATTAGATTTGTGCCTTGTACCAGTTACAGTTAGTTATTCCAGCCCTGTAGCCCAGTCAGACTTGTAAAGAGGGCAAAGAAAGAGGAGACAGACTAAAAAAGCATGCCACTCTCATATGGTTTGCAACTAAAGTCAAGTTAAGTCTGGACTAAGCACACTGCACTGCTGCTCCAGCACACACACACACAATGACTCCAGGAGACTCTTCCACCAAGAGTGGCAATATGTATCCGAATGTATGTATACAGTGAAAGCTAGTAAATTTAAAGGAAAGGAAGGGAAGTCAGGCCAGCGGCCATTCACACATTCAAATCCGATTTCGATTCCACCTCATCCATCATGCTCTCCTCCCATGCATAACAATATACATGAGATATATGAGTGGCTACTTGCATGCACAATGCCTTTCTCCTCTTTACTTACATTTCATCAATAATAGTTATGGGAATGGAAGAGCCTAAGCATGCTAGCAAATATACATACATACATACATAAATACACATCCTTTCTACCTACTTCTTACTCCTACATACTACTGCCGTACAACTATACTTGTATGTATAACATTCAGTGTAACTATTCCGTATATGCACCGACCAACACAACTCCCTTCAATGTTGCATAATACAATTTAGACATTACGCTACACAAAAACATGCACTGTGGCTGCCAGACGAATAAATACTTAAACACACACAATCTAAGCATCACTCTCACTCCATTCTATCCGCATCAGTCTTCCTAAGACTCTTTCTTCATTATTTTCTTTCCAATGCCCAGCATTTCACAGCTCTCTCTAATTTGTAAATGCAGACGCAAAAATTATTTTTAAGTATGTAGCCACACAGTAGGTAGCATTAAATAAATACACTCAACATAGTCAACACACTGCACTTATATAATCCTCTTCTGTCACTATACCACAATGTGTATGTGTCGCAGACGTTAAATAATTACGCCTACGTATAAGAAATGTGTACTAGTTAGTAGAACAGCATCCGTTGAGGGCTGTGGGTGAAAGCTGATCGCTTAAAATAGACGTAACGAGAGCAAAGGAAAGGGTAGAAAGCCAAACCACAAATTTCATTTCTCCCACATTCACTTGGCTTGGCCTGCATTGCGAAATGTATGCAAATAATGGTAGGTACGTACATAATGTGTGAGCATATCACATCAGCTCCCAACTATAAAGATGCACACCTACACAAACAAATAAACAGCCCACGCTTTCACGGCTTGCCCTTTACTCACATTTCATTGTCCGGGTCAAAGATACAGAAAATTATTGGGAGTTGGGGTAGTAAGTAATAGATATGCTTACATGGAAATAGTACTCATGTGCCACAAAATGTCGCTTTATCAATGCCCAGATTGCATTTCATACGAGTCGCTCCCTACTCAGGGCACTGTTAGTAATCCCTATTTTTACGTAACATGCACGTATGGAGCTATAAAGAAATAAGAAAGTTAGATACTTATATGATATTAGGAGGGAACAACACATTGAGGAGAGACGGTTGTTGATGTGATGGAGAAATTGGTTTTGCTTGCATGTATGATGTGATGTGCCTTGCTGGACTAACAATAGGCTTCTACCCAGCCAGCATTCCTAGTACCCAGCTACCACGAGGCCTCAACTACCACGAATACCAACCACCACTACTACCTACTTACTACTCTCCAAATTGCTCTTCTCTGCCCAGCTAACACTTTCCCCAACTACAGTCATTATCAGAAGTGCGTGCTATGCCTTCAATTATGATGATGACTGCTCAAGACAACTCCCTATAACCATGTGCAACTGAAACTAATAATAACTGTGTACATGTTGTGCTCTGTCTTGAAGCAAATATCTCACAATTCAGAATTATGTGCTACTTACAGTTAGAAAGCTAATGCACGCTTTTAATCTGTATGCATACGTAGTATATTATATTCTAGCACCTAAGTGGAGAATATCTAAATAAGGTGTAGGAGAATAATAAGCACTGTAGGTATTTTGTGGTGGTGACCAATTGGCTGTTTGTCTGTTGGAAGAGAAATCTCGTTGTTCCGAGGAGTCTCTATGCCAAGCTGGAGCTAACTTATTTAGCTGATAATGAGTAAACATGCCTTGAGGAGACTCAGAGTTAGTTTTTAGCTACCTACATAATATATGAGGTGGAGAGACAGGCAGTTAGGAAAAGTGTTAGGTGGGACAAGTGTTCTTTGGGTGGTAGTGTAAGACGGGTGATATCTTCGGAGGAACAGTCTGTGTGTAGTTATCTGCTGGATATGGCTACGTGCTTTATTTGAACAGCCAAGGAGATGATACAGATACTACTACTAGAGGCTAAGATACAGTATAATGCAATGTAATGTTATGTAAGTAAGCACGTAAGGACTAAGTATATTCCACAGAATACGTAAGTAAGGAAGAGCAAGAAAGTGCACAACTTGAATAAAACTTGAGCTGAACCAACATCTCAGTATGTAGAGCCTGTAGTATCCTCCACTAGACTTCTCACATTAGTTGAGGTTGAGACGGGAGTAAAGATTCTCTAGAAAAGTTTGGGGAGCATGGCATTCCATGCACGCACATGCAAACATATCAACTACGAATTCTCATTCATCTAACCTACTCTTTCTCTTATACACTATTATTAGAGCAATATATTATTTTATATTAGATTAGATTGTACTAGACTCTGCATAACTAAGCTCGAAATAAATAGACTAGTAGCTTAAGACGTAACGACCCAACCAGAGAGACTACTACTGACCCGCTCCTGCATATTTACAATACATATATATACTAAACAGTAGTACATACGTGTACTTACAACCAGTCTACTTACACACCAATCAGCCATGCATCCTCCTAGTATATCCGCATATATATTGAAGTACTACTTCCACACAACTATAAGATTATATTTACAAACTATGTAGGTATGCACTTACTATGATGAATATGGGAGATGCCGACTAACTATAGTGCTACTCAACTACTACACAGCACTTCCCTGATGTCCTCCTCCTATACTCGTATACATTTAACATTTTACTTTATATTATGCATATATCATAATGGATATACCTACTAACACTTACTAACATGGTGCCTACATTACATACTTAAAATTTAACCAACCGTATTTGCTCTTATGAACTCCCCCGGCGTCTAGGCAAATCTGGGACCGAACGACTATTTTTTCGTCAGTGAACATATTTTTATTTAGTTACACATGGAATTATTGCATTCACATTAACTAACTTGCTAACTGTAATAGTTCGCTCATATAATAGGCCCCTGTAAATAAATATTTTCTGCTATGCTTTTCGAGTTTTAAATGGCATAATATATCCAAATCCTCTCCAACTAGACTCCAAGGTATATCAACAATAAACACCAAAGTATATATCTATAATTTGCAAAACTACTATCGTAGAAACTTAACAGCATTGTTTAAGTAGGTAAAAGGGAGGGAAGCGGATTTCATTGTATCAGGTATGGTGACGCTAATTAAAGCTAATACGGTATACATAATTAGTTATGATGTGCAAAGTTTGCGCTGGAGTGTATACCTTCGTGTTAAGACAGTACAGCATAAAAAAGGAGGGACTTTGGATGGGCCTTTGTGTTGTAGAATTAGACTTTAACAGAAGAAAGTAGCAGACCCAGAATATCCAGCAAGAAATAGCAACACTCTCATTTGCTTTCCACTTATGAATTACCACATGAAAACAAGCGGCGCAAAAGGAGACTGTAAACATCATGCACATGTATGTGCAATAATGTACAGATGACTACTACAGACTATTCACCATGAGTCCTACTAAATATCATTCTTTGCTTTAATATAGTAGAAATGACTTTGTGTTGGTGTGCGGCTCGTTTAGATGGGATAGTGAATCCAATGTAAAATTTTCATTTTCATCGACTTTGTTTTGTACAATATCTTGGAAAATGGTTTACATAAAAGGAGAAGTTTGTCCAAATTCACTTATTGCAATTCCCTTCGTATTGTTATATGGTAAGGAACGGACAAGTATACAACTTCACATAAAATTGTTCAAAAATCTACTACAATTGCAAAGTTGCATTGTCACTTACCCAGGGAATTGCAGCCAATACTGTCACTGTCACATTTACATAATTCGGTCAAATAATCCGCTGGAAAAATGCAACTTAGGCACTTATATAGTTATTGACGTACTTTGTATTGCTCACCACAATGATTAAATTCAAAGAAGATTATCTGATAAGATGGGTAACGTCGGCTATAAATCACTGAACTGAAGTTAGGCAAAAACGTTGGGCTGGCCAGTTTTAAAAACTCCACAAAGGAATAATAGTGCAATGATTGCAATTTCGGATGCATTTTTGCATAAAAAATTCCTCTTAAGTGATTTTTGACATTTTTAATCAATTTATTCAAAACGTAAAAATGATTCACGCGCTTTTATCGCAAATTTTAAAATATTTGGAGATTCTATGGCAAAATTTTCAGAGTTGTAAAAAGGTAAAGTGAAACTACTTTAATTGCATGCAAAGTGTTTCCTCGTGTATTTAGATAGGGTAAAGGACCTTTAAAAATACGGCTGTATCTCAACCACTAGACACCATTTACTCTCAAAACTGATAAATGCTCTTCCCAATAATGTAATCTACGACTTCTGAAAGTTTGAGGCCTCTAAAGTGGTGCACCCTATGACAATGGACATAACCGTGTGAAGTGCCATTATCCGGAAACTCTCCTTTCACTAGTTATGCTGTCTGTCCCTTGAGAATGTAGTACGTATGCACAATATAACTCATGTACTCCACATTTATTAGTTGACAGAATATTTTCTTCCAATCCAATGTCAGCTATTTACACCTAACTGAAATGCACAGACTCGAAATGTATGCATTTATTAATATCAGACGTTTATATTGGGTGCGTGAGTTCAGCTAGCATAAGGCAGGGTAGTCGTTTCCAGACTGATAGTACAACAATTTCTGACTTTGCAAGTTTCCTGGAAAATAGTACAAGTTGTATGTATAACTTTGGAATAGACAAATCCAAAATGGAGCAGACTGACTGAATAACAACGGCTTGCCTATCAGTGGAAATTGTGGCTAGTCCTAAATTGGTCATTGACATATACAGATAGTATATGAGCTAGTCCTAATAATACGGAGAGAAGAGCATAGGGTAGCTGATGTTTGCACAGCTCGAGTTTATTATAGGAGCCTCTGTGAAGTAATGCATAAGGTTAGCCTTGCTTAGCTGCACTGAGTTATAATGAAAGTGGTACAGTTTATTTTATCAGGAGACTCGTTCAAATATTTTCTAGATTAGACTCGGGTAAGACAGACGGCCTCTCCAACTAAACTATCTAAACTATGTTCCTCTGGTTCATTACTTCATTGTAGTTTCCAGATAGGAAAGAGTCATGGGGAAAGTATTGGTGAAAGTAAAATAAAGTAACCAAAGAGGACCTACATCTCCTTCACTTCATTCTACTTTCACTAGTCTACTGCACATTGTTACTTACTTACATGTACCTTTGTTTCGTCTTCCGGCCTCCTTCCTTTCCGCTTTCTCCGACGACTTACTACGTTACAAAAGACAGAGAGGAGTTCACTCAAGCTTGTTACCAGAAATTCGACTGAAAGAGATGCAATTTTTCATGCGAAACTTAACCTACCATACGCCTCTGAAAAATGTCTTCTTTGCAATGCATACCCTCAACATTATTCTCCTAACTTATTTAAAATTCGATAGTTTCTTTTTCGAGGCACCGTATCCTTCCAAAAACACCCGTGCCTAAATCACCCCCGAATTTTATAGGCCATTTTCAAACGTTTCGTATCTTTGGTTCTATATTGGCGTCTACTTAGAACAAATTAGGTCAGTTGACAAGTTAAAAACTAATTCATTCTTGCAAAGCAGGACAAATATTTTCCTATGTACATGGACTACATAATTCGCATTTCAGTAAAATTGATTGAACATTAAATAGGTCACAAGGTCACAAACATTCATATATTTAGACCGAAAATAATAATGATCAGCTATCTTTTCATCCCCACAAAAACCTTACTTTTGAATGCTTGACAATTTCATGATTGAAGAATTAAAAATCGTTTCCTATACTTCAGAAAATAACTTGTAAATTGTACAGCTAATTAAAATTGAAATGAAATACAACTTTGAGAGTTGACGTGGACTTTTATAATATGGCCATGCAGTATATCAAATAGTGTTGTCGTTTAATCCTGTTTCACAATTTGATAAATGTAAATGGCAGAACAGATTGTTTATGTAGGGCAGGATTAGATTATAAAAGTGGGATAAAGACGAAGACAGAATGTTAGCCCAGTTCAAAGTCATTCACTGCTGTGTACCATATAGTAGGCATCTCCAAAGATGAACTTGAATTTGCAGAAATATTTTAATGTGTTTTGTACGCGTATCAGGAAAATCAAAAGGAGGATAGTGTGGAGCATAATCTCTTATGGAGCAAATAGTCATTTGTGCTGTAAACTGGAGCGAGAAAAGTTGTGAGATATAAAAAGAAGTAGTTGGGTATAAATAAGTAGGTGCTGTAATAATGATTAATGTAAGATGGAAACGTAAACGTAGAAAGTAAGGGAGCTGAATTCAGCTGAGTTAGCAACTCAAGTGCAGAACAAGTGATGTAGAACTTCCTTCCTGAGACTTTACGACCGCCAAGCCGAGTGCCGAGATGTATTTTACTTATTTTATACTTCGGACTGACTGAGACGGAGGGAAGCTTGCAATAGCTCGGTACTTATAGGTGCACAGATTACATTGAATTCTGATTTCCACAATGTGTATTGTTAGCCATTATGGCCGTAGCTGCATTTAATATTACCACTCAATAGAAGAGAAGCATTGTGTGTGGAGAGATAAATATTGCACAGGGTAGAAAGCTCTCTGCACATAAATTAGATAAAGATATATGAAACAAGTGGGCCACTAGGTAACTGACTGACTGAAGCAAGGCAAGAGTAAAAAGTTTAACAGATTTATTTCTGGTTTGCTAAGACTTTCAACATTCAGGGAAACAGTGCCGAGAGAGACGCGCTTTACAATCCGCGACGTCGAAAAACTGCTAAGCAAGAGGCAGATGTGCATTGCCAACCTTATATACTGCTTATTTCGTTATGGGCAGAAGCACAATGTTGTCGTCGTCTACTTGGTAGCCATAAAGAGAGTGAGGTGTAATTTTATGCACGTAAGTGCTCATTCGAGAGAAATTCACAATTGCGAATTGCGACTGTCTCTCTCTCTCCAAGTCGTCTGGAGCGGAGGAGACGATGTTTATGTTTGAGCAACACAAAGTAGAATGAGGCACTCCGTACATTACGTCGGAAAGCTAGTCTATGGTGTAATGTTAGAGATAATTGGATGTGTACATAGAGTAAACTAAAAGTGGCGTCGAAAGTGTTCCGGTGTGTACAGTCAGCAGCAGCACTCACAGATAGAATTGTTATCTGGATAAGCATCTCCACATCAAAGTATTATTACGTCCAGGACAGGTACTTATAATCTCTGTGTCCCCAGCACACTCATTCGTGTCACTACTCTTCTCTATCTCCGTCCTCTAAAATTATATTATGCGTGTCCTCTTTCATCCTGCACAAACCCCGGATATCTATTTCTCAAAATTCAGAATATTATCCACTCCTCTCTCTATGTAGTGCACTAATGCTAACATACTATCCCCGAAATAATATAGTTGTGCAACCTCCACACGTTTCATTGCCGTTCAGCCGCCAACAGATTATGTTTTACACAAATACATATTTATTTGGTATTTCCAAATTTGAATTTAATTGTGCAATAATCCCTAGCGAGTTTTTGACACACAAGCCGGCTCTCAAAGAACACAGGCAGATGCCTAATAAACAACATTACTCTCAATTCGATATTGGGCAAATTGCACGAAATTGCAAGAATACTCAAGTAAAAGCGAGATGCGTATCCAGTCTTTGACAGGAGGCTTGAAGAGAAGGAAGCATGCAAGACGAGAGATATGTCTATAATTACGGAGATAGTGTCGTCGTTGGAAAGTGGAAAAGTGATGGGAAGAGTGGACCATTTGGAGTTGTCGTGAGCGGGGAAAGTGGAGAAAGGAGATGATGCATATGTAGTAGGTGGGCGGGCGGTTGTTTTTCGAAGAGAAAATAATGTACATAAATATATACTTAGTGTGTGGGAGAGATAGTCGTACCTGATACGTGCCACTGTTGTTGGTTTCCAGGATGAGATCAGGATTATCAGTCGAATCGCCTTTAGTTTTAAATCCATTGGCAACAAGAGACCCAGGGTTGATTTCATAATTGAGTCGCGGTGGTTTGACAGGCGTGGATGTGGCAAGAATTTCAGGAGGTTTTGTCGCCCGACTCCGCCTTCGTCTCCGCCAACAAGCACACAAGCCCGCGACGAAAACAATGATGAGGATGGCGAGAATGGCAAGGGCGATTATGAGAATGTGAGTTGTGTCGAGAGTGGGGAACGGCGGCGGTGGAAGGATCTCTAGAGTGAAATTGGCCTCAATGAATCCGGCTGGATTCTCAACCACGCAGAAAAATTCACCTTCATTTTTCTTAAGGGCGTTCGTTAGCACCAAGAGACTTTTCGTGCCGTCCTACAATCAGTTCCATAAGCTACGATCACATTCACCTTTACATCACACACTCTTAACATTTAGCCAACGTAACTACTGACTCAACTCCCGCCTGTCTGCCATTACACTTACGTCTGAGCAGACAGGAAACGCTTATTCCCAGCTACACATGTAGTGCCTACTACACTATTTGTCGGAATACACCGATCTAAGTATAACTTATCCTTCCAAATATACCCTTTTATATTACATCTTTCACACATAACTCTTAGACATCTATTTTACACTTACGTACATCTCGGACTTAATCCTCCGCCTACTTATAGCTGCAGTCCCTATACTACTAGTGAGGATAATCTGACGAAGAGCGTCTTGTCCACGTTCAACACTCTTCAAGTGCTGTCTCTCTCCCACTTTCCTATAGGTATATCTACTCTGACATTGATAGCAATAAAAATGTATTTCGCAAGACAGTCGCTAATAAGTAAACGTGCGCCTCTAAAAGCTTTTATATTTCAATCCTAATAGTCTCCCGTTTTTATATCATTATTTTCCAGAAAAATGAGCACGATTATAGCATTTTTCGACGGCGGAACACAACACCGCCGTGCACGTCTACATATTCTGAATGCTAAATTCAAGATTCAAGACATGGTGCACTGTAGCTCGGCAGAAATTGCTTGTGCCCAATTATATAATTGTGTTGCCGCGTGTATACCTATCTTAAATATTATGTAGGAACATCCACACACATAATGCACGTACTGACATCCTTTCGCAACTGTCGATATTTACTAAGGTGACTTAATCTCCAAGAACTCAAGTTAATAATAATTGGTAACGATTTCTAAATGTCGCCTTTCATCGCCGAATTAAATTGCTTATTGTCGTTCTGAGCCGACTTGGTAGGTCGGTCTCTATGGAAGAGGCTAAAGATAAGAGCAGCACAATTGACAATTACGATGATTCTATGTAGCCTGACCTTCTTTCGCTTTACAACTGAGACCTAGTTTCGCTGATCATCTCATTGAACGAAACGGTCCTTTATTCTCCAAAGCTATACAGTCGTAACGTACAGGAGACCTATAAGTGTAAGTAGTAGCTACGTAGGAGAATTAAGGAACTACAAGTTGACAAGGAATTTTCTTACCTCAAAGATGAGAAATTTTTGATGGGCGTTGGTTTGTGTATGGTTGATAATAGGGCGACCGTACAAGTACCAGCGAATATTTGTCAAGGGAATGGAATCGACGATACACTCCAATGTAGCGTTTTCTCCCTCGTGGACTTTCACTTGACGAGTTGATTCCAAAATCCTTGGAGGACAGGCAAACTCCGACACTGGCAACTCGGAAAATTGCCGACCTGCTTACAAAGTCAACACTCTTTGTCATTCGCTCGTCATAAAACACAAAATCATTCACAATTGTTTCCCTCGTTCGTCCCAAGTGTCAATGTAGTAGTTGCACTCCATCTGTAATACATATCTATGTACACCTTCTTCAAATTGCTAGATTTAAACTGCTCATCCATTATTAGCACACATTATATGTCCACTGAAGTGCAAGTATAGTTGATATGTATTGACACTCGGAACTACAATAAAGAGTTGCCTGGGCTCTGATGCAGTGAATAGGTTTAGTCAATTTCTAATACTTTGAATCAATTGAGTAAACATTTACAAATTGAGCAATGACTAACATACTATGACTACATCTTTTGCATATGTGTTTAGACGATGGATGCACGCACACAGGTACAGTAGGTGCTTGATGACGTTGTTTTAAATGCTAAATAAATCCTCCTTCAATAATACAATTATTAAACAATTCAGTGCTTAAGGAGTAATACAAGTAAGTAGATGCATATTATTGCACAACTTTAAAATGAACATAGTTTCCCCGGCAGCTCTCCGTCTTTCTCAGCTTGACCAGGTGGAGTTAACAATATAAAACTCCTTTGCTCGGTTAGACAAAGTTTGGCTCTACTGGTATAAGTTATACGGAGTGGAAGAAGGATAGGTGTTTGGTGCAGGAAGGAGGCAGGAGAGTTAAGATTAGTGCTCCTGACTCTCTCTCACTCAGTCACTCACGATCATCATAATACGAGACAAGACAGAGCAAGACAAAAGGAATTTATACGGTTACAGATGTTGAGTTGACAGTGAGACAGGCCATGCCATGGCTGGAGGAGTGAGTGCTCTTACGAAGTAACTTTATCTACTTAGTTAGATGCCTCTATAGTGAGTGAGACGCATTCTATTTTGCTTTCACCCGTTCAAACTGCTGCTGTAATAACATTGCTAGTTAACATTAGATTTTATTGAGCGCCTTCAGGTTCAGAGCAGGTAGGCATTCCATGTGTGCACTACTTACTACGTATTATATGGCATTTGGCATTGTAGAGAGATTGTGTGTCTGTCTGTATGTATGTCTGTGTGTGTGTGTTTTAGATTAGGCATGTGGCATGCACTTGGCTGGGAGGGAATGGACGAGGAAACGGGGACAAGGAAGGCGCCAGGCCAGGACAGTTCACATGAGATATTGATAGATTCAGCCGTGGAAGAAGAAGAAGAGGACGTCATGTCAGAGAATGTAGCCAGAGTTGGCAGTTCGGAAGAGTCAGCCATGCGGATCGATTGGTGGGAGGCTGTGCTTTTTATCCATTTCCTGCTTTCTCTTACAGTTTTGTCATCCTTTTTCTTTTCCCACCGTACATCTCGACGACTATACACAGGCCGCTAACTTCACCGGGAATGGGCACGTGCGGATCTATTTAGCTCCTCCGCTCTCTTCTTTATCTTCTTAGGCTCTCTTGACCATTATCCAAGGTGTGCTACTTAAGTGCTCACTCTCTCTGTCTGTCTCCTAACTCTCTCTCCCTCTCTATTTATGCTTAACTACGTCTAAATAATGATGCCGGGAGAAAATTAATTTTCTTTAATGTTTCTTGACTCCCGCTCTCCTCCACAACATTTACAATCCACTACTGCTTACTCCCTTACTTTTGCCATTCTTAAGTACTCTTTGCACCGATGTGAGATGCACGCTGAACTGTAAGTACACGTCTCTTCTTTTAAATATCCCAAATGCAAAAGGGATTAAACGTTGCGCATTGGTGCAGTAAACGATTCCACCTTCATAAATAAGGGCAACTGTAAAATATCATCTACAGAGTCGACTGTTTTTTGGGATCAGGTTGTTGATCCCTTGCATGATCGGTTAATCCATTATAACGCTACAAGACAATGTTTGACGTTGGATCCATTTCAAGTGCTATTTAGACCTAAGTGAGTACATAGAGTATTGTAATGTCTGGCATTTATGAGCATCATCTTTGTTGAGGTTCATCTCTTTTGCTCTGATTCCCAGTATTTGGTCTGATGTAGGGATAGACTGATGCGACCTTTTCTCTCTGGTGGATTTCTATTAATTGTGCACCACAGTCGCCGTTCATTACAGCTTTGGAGATGTCTCTTATAGCAGCAGAGCCCCAAGTTCGTGCATTTCATATTATTCTACTTCCCTGCCTTGGTTTCGTTTTCTTCGGCTCACTTCCTTTCGTTTCGTCTCACTTGTCCTGGCTAATGTCAAAGACTTGAGATTCCAAGTGGAACAAAATTGTGTGAGAATGAGAGCATCAAGTCAACATCTGAGCCATCCAAAACAAAACCAACCGAGTGCTTCTGCTTTGTACAGAGTCCGTGTTTTTTCGAGTACGTACAATTCCCTTCATTCCACTCACAACTAAACCATGTTTGCTTTATTTTCCAGACTCCTGTACTCCAGTGACTTCGTTTTGACTATGACAGTCAAGTGAGTCCTGGAGACGTGACGCATTCTGCTCCGAGGTTGTCAACAATTTATTTTTCCAATTTGTATGCATTATGCATTGCTTCCTAACAGCCGCAAGTGCATTGACTTACTTACTTTAGTTGCGGTCTAGTTGTATACTCACAAAAACTTGCTAAATCATATACTCCAGACGTTAATACTTAATATTAGTCCTGCCCTGGCATATCATATATTATTATATTATCGTAGTAAGTGGGTACCATACATATATTTAATGCAATAAAAAAGATATCCGCATCCCTACAATCGTTTTCTATTGAAAATTCCTTTCAAACGTTGCGAGGTTATATACCTTACAACTTTATCTATTTGTGGGCTGTTCTGATTCTTTCTTTGCCGATAAGGTTATCAAACGATAGCCTTATCGACAAATGTTGCAATTGGATTTTCTTCAATTGTGGAACGAATTAAACTGTTAACATTACTCATTACTCTAATTTGTGGAACTGCCATACATTGCTAATTAGAAATATTTTTAAACATAACAATACCATTTTGAAATGGTCGCAATAAATCTCCTGGTAATAAACAAGTTAATAATGTCTTTGAAGTAGGTAGTCGTAGGTAAGTAACACGTAATAGATTATAACCTGTGAACTACTACTAACTGAGAATTCAGTCTGCACGATGCCCCATGTCGTTCAGAATTATTCGGATGAAATACTACGAGATAGTCTGCAACATAAAGTCATCATAGATTCTAAGCCAAATAGTAATTTATAGTTTCGGAACGTAAATCAAGATTCGTTGTTCAAGCCCAGGCAACTAGTGTTTAATGATTGGTATTAGTTGGTATGCTATGATACGCAATACTAGTTTATAAGAAATGAATGGCTAATTAAGTAGATGCGAATGAAGTGGAGTAGAGCATTCTGAGATTGGATAGCATGACTGACCTGCTAATCTGGGTGGGGTATGACAAGTAGGTGAGACGGGATGTGGAATGTTTTCCCCTTCAATCCATAATTTGAGATCTCGGAGTCGGCAGTTACATTCCCAAGGGTTCCCATCTAATTCCACATTGTGAAGCTGAGCCAATGATTTCACCTGAAAAGCAGAACGACGAAATAGAAACAAGTTTCGCTTCCATGACATTACAGTAACACATCTTTCCCTTTCCTTGTCGTGGTTCGTTTATCTTGATAACTATACGTATATGGTATGACTTACCGCTGCATACTACATGCATAAACATACAGCTCAATAACCTCTGCCTTATAATGTAATACACGTAAACTGATATTATGTTTTGCATATACATCAGAAAAAGACTTGTCATTTTGCTTACATGAATAATATGTGTCTCCAGCAGATACTTGTTATACAATATCAGTTACATGTATTTGGGTACATGGCTGTGTGTATTTGTAGTTTGAGCAAGTAGAGAAGCTGGATGTAACTTTATGCTTCCATTTCGAAAGAGAGAATGAACCTCACTCTCCACAGAACAAACTAAAAGCTAACATAACATAGTAACAACTTTCTCTTTACTGGTTCCCTCTACAAATAATACTGTTTTGTGCATATATTGTGAGACAGAAAGGAAACCCCATTGTATTAGATCTCTACTATTCTGCGAACATATTACATGGAACAAAGCTACTTATACACATAGGCATGCACAAACACCGATTACTCTCCATGTGTACCTACCTATCCATGTAAGTATGTATGTATGTAGTCGTACCTGTCTTTGTAGGCTAAAGATTGATTGGAAAGATTACTTTGTTGGAAGCATACATATAATACCTACAATGTGCACATATACTAGTATTTGTGCTGTGGCTAGGAACTACTATTCTCCTAGTACCTATGTCTAGGAGAAAACCCAAAGTGTACGTGGAGTAGTAGAGCCTATTCTTACTTAAATATATTATGTAGCCAGCATATGTACCTACAGGGTAATATGCACGGTATAGGGGAGACAGGACTCTAAGGCGATATAGGTGATAGTGGATAAATAGATGGATGGATGTAGCATAGCAGGATTTCAGATTTTTATTTATTTGCATTTGCATAGAGCGCTACATGGGGAAAGCGTACTTAGCTCCCTTTTAGACGGGAAAGCCTTTGTTTTATCCATCCATCTATTTCACATCACGTCACGCATCACATTTGATCTCAACTTTTTAACGATGAGAAACAAATACAAATGTTTGTCTCCCTCTTTGTCCTGCAAAATGTCAGCGAGGACAATGCTCTGCGAATGTATTCAAAGATTTGCTCGTTTCTACTTATCTGTATTCATTCTGTACTTTCTCCACGGATATAATAAATTCTGGCTGGAGTGGAGTACTGGAGCAGATACTACTAAGTAAGTATAAGCAGATGTCCCTATAGGATTCCTAAGTATAATAAGGACATGCTTATACGCATATAGGGCGCAAGTCTTTCTCTCCACGACAAAGCATTTCGGCAAACAAAGGCTTAGTGCTACACTATGCTAGACAGGCACAGCCGACGACTGTAAACGCAGAAGAAATTCCAATAAAGTGAAAGTTCAGGATAATCTTCTGCCTAAGTAGGAAAGGACAAATATAATACGGCAGTTGTTGTGACTCCTAATTACTTACTTTCTCTGTATGAAAGTTCTAATTTTCTAAAGTAGCTCTCTGTGAACTTTCCTTGGGATAATTGAAATATTAGAGATAAAAACGGTCGAGAAAGCATTTGGTGTTTAGCATTGAATTACATTTATATCTCTACAAAAATTAGTAGGGCACTTACGGTTGCGTTGCTCAGAATAGTTAACTGATTGAAATTGATTTTAAGCGACTCGAGGAGCTGCAGATGAGTGAAAGCGAAGTCTTCAATGACAAGAAGTTTGCAGCGACTCAGATCCAGTTTCACCAACCCTGGGATGAACTCAAATGCCCCGTTTTTAATTTGAACTATTGGGTTGCCGGCCAGATTCAACTCCCTGAGGAAATCCAAATCACATTGATCAAATTCAGTAATGGGAGTCCGCTTGGGGAGTCTTTGGCAAGTGGAGCCAAGGAATTAGCTATTAACTGCGTACGTAGTTAGCTCCACTCCTACCTACCTACTAGTACCTCCAAGTATATTTTACGGCTATAGAATTATTGGCTAGACACCTATCACCATTACCATTAGTGCTCAGCTAATTCTGCGTGTTACCTCGACTAACTGCCGACTCTCTCGCCTAACACTGACTCGTCTGCAATAGCAGCAGTGGACTGGTATACATATGTCCTAGTATCTTTATTAAAGAGAGTGAGTGCAAAAAAGAGTCGGAGGTAGAGAATGAAAGGAGAATGGCACTTATAAAGGACACGTTCAGTTGAATGGATTGACTTCTTGGAATACTTTCGTGGCCTAAGTGTAGTGCTCCTGTTCTGTTGGTTCGTTGGCGAACTGGAGACAGCGAGGAGGGAGGCAGGTTGCTAAGAATAATTCATCTAGCTCACTTTCACCACAGTTCCCATTCCAAGACTCACAGACTAGATTCGCTCCATAGTTATGTAACTGTAGTCGTCGACTCAACTTTGCCCTCCCGTCTCCTGCCTCCATTATACTTTTACTTAAATGACCTACTCAATCAATAAAAAACTCTATTTTACCAGAAGCACTAAAAGTCATTATGCATATTAGTATAGCCATCTCTTTTGTACCCGAATATCTTACACTCTACCTACGACATCCAACTAACTAACTACTTCAGACGACTGACGTCTCTCTACCTTGTTAAGAGAGGTCCACCTAATGTTAGTACTCCAATAAATATCGTAACTCAACCATCATTAACGTAATAAGGAGAGGGACTACAAATTTAGTATTAACCTAGTCACTCTTGAAACATTATTTCAATTTTAACCTTAATTAAATTCAAGTTTTTAAAATGCAGATACTAATAATAGAGATACAGAATTCTGAAGTATAATTACGAAGTAGAGTTCACATTATTACGATGAAAGTGGGTCTCACTAACTAAAATGATAAGGGTACGACTCGGCGTTGATTGAGGGAGTAAGGTGACAAAGTTGGCTTGCCTTCGTTGCTGATGGATTTTAACACAATTCATCCTGCATGATTTGAACTATTTGGCACTTGCGTCAACTTTGAATTGAAATTGGGTTTCTCCTTGATTTTACGGGATTATGAAAATCAAAATATTGCCTGGTTTTTAAAACACTGATAACTATTGCCAATCCGCCAAAGTTGACGTTTTATTCTTATAATGTTTTTTTATCATCAAACATTCTCAGTGGGCGTGAGTAAATGCACCTGACAATCTATCTCCCCTTTTGTACTTATTATATGGATGGATAGCATGCATACTATGCTGTATATTGATATCCATAGGCCACCAGTAATATGATCATTTGGATACTACTAATATATCTGTGGATATGATCTAGAATGTGATAGGTACTTATTACGACATTACGACTAAATGCCATGGTCATGATGGATTGGCCAGAACTCCCTACACAAACCCAGTCAGACTCACTATTCTATGCACCCTAACTCCTATTTATTTTGAAATTAGGCAAATGACAAAGGCACCAGAAAATCACGGAGCTATACGTATTGGCTTTCAATATATGGAATTCGTGTTGATATAATTTTCCAGGTACATACACAAGTTAGGTTCGCATTGGTTAAACAAACAAAGTTGAATGTCTGTATCTAGTGATTCCAAGTTCAAATTTAAAAGATAACTCAACAAATAAGCACAAGGGTGGTATTTATTTCCATTTGGAAAGCCAATTATTTCGTGTATTTTGTTAGGGAATTACCAACTTGAATGGTTAAAGCATTATAACAGAAACATTATAAGATTATAACAGAAATTCACAACTTCAAAGATACTAAGTTTCCTCACGTTTCGATTGGTCTGATAATTGACACGGAATGAGATGGATGCGAAGATAATTTAAATAATTATCATGAAGGATAAATGATAAATCCTTTGAGAGGGATTAATTAAGTAGATCATCAGCAAGGGAGATGAGTCAATGTGGTTTGTACGCTCTCCCATTTTCAGTTAAAGTGGAAAGGAATAGACACTTTCCCAGCTATATGATAAATATTAAACAGTCCTGAGCTATAAGTATGTAAAATGAAATATACAATAATATTTTGCACACTAGAGTGCACACAAGTTTGTTACACAAGACTCTAATGATACACTATAATAGTGGAAAAATTCGTCGACGGAAAATGAAAGGGAGATTAAATTGTTAATATTACGATGGGTTGCAGAAATATTTAAGCCGCATTTACCTTCCTACTCTCTTACTATCAAAATAATAATTCTCTCAAGGTATAAAGTCGTCTAGCACTACTATTACCACCACCAAATTGTTTCAAAGATGTAAATAAATAGCCGCTATGTCCGGAGTAGGAATAATTACTACTATAAAGCGATTCGGACTGGCTCCATATGAGAATGACAATTTAAGAAAATATTTGATTGCTAAACGTGTCTAAAATTTAAACCGTCCCATTAAACCTATACGATATTTATTGCAATTGTATTTCAGAATTAGAGCTTAGTTTATTTTATAAATGAGTACGTTATTAGAATTTACAAGAGGTAGCCTATTAAAATTTGGTCTCCCGACTCTTTCCTAAACTCTAACGAGGATTCGAGAAGATAAATGTAAGGGGGAATAAAACAAATGGTTTGTAAATAGAAAGCGGGCTTACCTTAGGAAGGGAGTTGACTTAAAGGCTCCAAATGGAACATTCGTCAAATTATTATCACTCAAGTCGATTTCGACGAGGTTGATCAGCTCGTTGAATGCTCTCTGGTCAATTTGCGTCAAACGAGAATTGCGGATGTAGACCCTTTGCAGATTGAGGAGTCCGGCTCGCTGGAAAAGATCTTGAGGCAAAATCCCCAATTGGTTTCCGGATATGTCCAGCACTTGGGTCTCAGGATCGATTTTGTCTGGAAGTTCTTTCAGAGCTTGATTTTTACACTCGACCTTTTTGTCAAAGGAAAAGGGAAAAATAAAACCAGAATCACAACATTGTCACTGTAATTTTATAGCCGTCTGCTACCTCAGAGCCGTTTACATCCATTTCCTTATCCTGTCTGGCCCCTTGTGACAGTTCAAGAACTCAATGACCAGCTACAAATATATAACCACCCTTAGTGGCAGGAGATCAACCCACCAATCAGATCCTTACTCCTGCTATCTATCAAAGAATTGTCAACGCACTTTTCAAATTTACCTTCCCTTCTTTCTAACTTTTCTGGCCATACACTTTGCTGTCAATGCGTACTTCCCCCTTCCAGATTTTCGTATTGTACTACTCTCTCTCAATGTCTCACTCTGTGCATGTAGAACGTCTGAATTAGATATCCCTATATTAACTATAGGTACTATAGTATGTGTGTTATTTGTGCATACAATTCACATCTGGTATAGCACAGCATGTATTTTATTAACACTGAAAATACAGTAAAGATAGGTTCCCATATTAGAAGGGCATTCGACAAACTCAAATAGTAATTCAAAAAAATGAAGCACACTGTGTTTTCACGAATCTAAACACTCTTAGGTACTGTAAACAGTGCTAACGTACCAAAATAGACAAGGATTGAAACAAATAGAATAGCTACATGTATTTAAGTGAGATACTGATAATGTGATAATAAGACAGTCGTGCTAAATCAGTAATACATTGGTAGGAAGGCAAAATAAGGAACAAAAATATGCACGAATATAATTCGAGAAGATACTATAAAGCACTATAATGAATATTTGCAAGTCTGAGGCTCATTTCACAGCTACTTAATACTTTCCCCAACTACGGATCATGCATTCCATTTTCATCGAAAACGACAAAGGCTTCACGTAATCTCATTAGCCTCTCTTTAACTTTTCCTACACATGTAATTGTGTGTAAACACTAAAGCTCAACTTGTCTCTACTTAATGTATGCATTACTTTTCTCCGAACCACTTTTCCTTAATGTACAACACTTAATCCCACACTCACTCACTGGAATTTAGACCATCATCTGTGTATCTGTTACCCTTATTAGCCCTACTCCTTCGTACTACTTACTCTCCGACCAATTCTCTCGCCATTCCTTGAATAAGAAATACTGCATAGCATCTGAACATAGCATAGAAGTAGAGAGCATCTACGTATACTTGGTATTTAGTTTAGTATACTAAGTAGCAGGGTTTTATAATACTACATTGCATATAAATGCATTTGGTAGGGTAGCACAGTGAACTAGTTATGTTATATGAGGTTGATGTCCGTGTTCGCCGACACATCAGACATATTGGAGGGATAGTCCATAATATATTTCAGTGAGGCATGCCATGAGCCATAATTCTTGGAAGAAAGATTCTTGGTACATGTGCTAAATACTTAAAATGTATCTATTCAAAAAGTGGTTAAAATACTTTCGCTGTGTTTAAAGTGCATGGAAATTGCTTTAAAGTGGGAAATCTTAAAGGTGCTGTCAACTGCTTGCCGTGAGTAAATACAAAGCATAAGCCCGTTTCTCTACTTATGGCCCTCAGTACATATTTATCTTCCATGCATGTATATGAAAGGAAAGCAATAAGAAAGTAGACCTATTGGGTTTGTATGCAAATGCATGGAAGATAGGCTAGATAATGGTGGCACTTTCATCGAATTGACTGAACGTAGAGATTCTGTGGAAAAGGCAGGTAATTTCCTTCCTCGCTGGGTCTACCTAAAAAGAAAAAGTATGGTGAGTGGAGAAAGTGTGAAAGGTTTAAGTCGATTTACATGTTAAATATGCTCGTGTCGAAAGATAGGACATATGTACTATTCTAAGTGACTTGTGCAGATAGGCGAGTCGGTCCGTGGTGCTACCGCCAGCGCTGTCTGACTGTAGAATGCTCTCTAGCAATATGCTTAACAGAGCTTCTTTCTCGAAGGACCAGCCTTAAGGGCAGTACTATTCAGAATCTGAATTTTAGATGATATGCCACTGATTGCTTAGAGAACTATGACAGTGTCTCAACTCTCTAAGAATGACTGGAGCCTTTCACAATTGACCATTTAGGTCAAAGGTTACCTCAACTGCCATTCCTTTTAAATTAAGAATGATTCTCTAACTCAGATTACAAACAAATAAAGGGGTATCAAAGACCACGTGACAGCCACAACTGCAACAATTCTCCCTATTTTCGTAGAAACACACATGTTATGGCTTACGAAATTATTTTTCAAATTCGGCTTGTTCGTTAAGTACAAAATCTTCAGACAGTTCAAAAGACTGCTCAGGATGCAGAGACACCCACCTTTAGAGTTACCATGATGGCACACCAGACTGTCCTTTCCGACGATGCGTCGACAACACGTGGTAAGGTGGAGGCCTATAGCATAGCCCTTCTCGACAGGCACTAGATTATTTGGATTCCTTCCTTCTTAAGCACATATAAGTAAGACCTACATACCTATGGACGTGTATACATATGTAGTAGTAGCTAGGTAGCCACATAATATACGTATCTGTGTATCTGTGCACGGAATATCGTTAAGCCTGAATCTCCTATTAAGTTGCAAGTGTATGTGTATGTTGTACAACTGTGCGCTTGCTCTCCTAAATAGTGTCGCAGACGTTGTGGCTAGACATCAACATCCAAAGTGGTAATTTCAGTATTCATTCTCAAAAATGGGTCAATTCCCAATGTAATATTTTAAAATGAAATCCTATGTGAATTGAGAGGGAAACAAGATTGAGCTTGCCTTTTGGAGTTCGACTTGGTTCAGTTCACAGGGAAAGCATTAGCTCCCTAACTCAGACAGAACCATCGGAGAAAGTGTATGCATTAATATATTTTTCCCACAAAATAATATCTATCTACAGAATATTTATATGGGTTATATTGCATACACTTTTGTACTCAATTTAAAAGGACTTGGAGTGCATTTCCTATCTATTTCCTACTAGAGTTTTAGTTCTTTTCGGTGAAAGTAGCAAAGTAGGAACATTTTGCCATGCTTTCTCTTTCCAACTCAAGCTAAACATGGTCCTCTCAGAAATTACACGTGAAAGAGTAAGTAGCCTGGAATGGTGTCTGTCTCTCTACGGCATGTCGCAAGACTCATAATGGTAATCGAGGTATAGTATTTACTAGATAGGTAGACACCCAAGCATTACTGTCTGACAACAGTATCTGTGTACATTACACTTATCTGTATGCACTCTTTCACAACTAGTGCATACTTTCACAACTCCTTTCACCGCTACTTACTTACTTCTAGGAGATTCGAGCGAGACTGCCCTACACTCCTGCCGGGTGTAGTAACTCAGCATTTATTGATAGTAGAGACTATTGGCCGAGTTCATACATACCTACATGTTGTACTACTTATACACACTATTATATGTACGTAGATATTAACCGCTCTGTGTGATAGATATCTCTAATAATATATACGCTATAAGCACACAGCTATTCCAAACTAATCGCCAACTACTAGCTATTTGCTCAGGCGGTGTGGCTTGGCTGTCACATACAAGACTAGAGTAGACTAGCGACTCTTTTAGTGAAATAGTTTTATGTAGAACGAGAGTAAAGCTGAAAGGAGACGAGAATTTTTTCTCAATGTAGAAAAGAAAAATGTCTGGGAAGAAAATCTGTCGTAGTTTCCAGCATAAGGTAGCCAAGTGAAAGGGAGAAAGCAGGATTTTGGGTATTTACTTATTACTCGCACTAAAGTTGGACATGGATATACTAGATGCAGTACATAGATGTAAAAGTAGCGTGTATAGGTAGAAAGTAAGTAAGTAGACCGCTTTTACTCAGAGTTCTGCCATTCGAGACTATTCTGTTTTCTTCCGCTTCCCTGTGTTTGTGTTTCTCTTTTAGCCCCTCTCAATCTCCCTCGTTTAACTTACACTTACTTATTGTTAGTTAAGTATTACATATAGTGGTTTGCAACGAATGGAAGAGGCAGTATATGGATGTGAACCCAACCTACCTACTCAAGTGGGACTGTAAAATAACAGAGGAGAGAGTAAATCGTGAGATTCCGAGCAGTATGTATAATAATAGGGATTTTCTCGGCCTTAATAATTGAACGTAGATGTTACTATGCTTAGGTTGTAAAATAAGGCAAGTTATGGGGCATAGATTAGATGATGACATGGTATAAGTACTCGGGTGCTAAATCCTAACTAAACTGCACTAACGTAAAGCTGCAACCCTTAAACTCTACTGCATCTCCGACTATAATATACACATATGTATGTACGTACTACCTATTATGTAGGTAGGTACTGCCTATTATGTATGTAGCTACGTATTATGTAGGTAGGAACTATGTAGGTAGATATGTATGTAGCTACGTATTATGTAGGTAGGAACTATGTAGGTAGATATGTATGTAGCTTAGTTAGTGTTAGACTGACACCTACGTATGTACGTACCTACCCTAACAAGTGAAACAACTTTTACATACAAACTAGTGGCAGATGTTCATAGTCCTTTCCCTGTGTAATCCATGCATGCATTCTCTAATGTTACACTTAGTACAACTTGAACGACTCTCTATTTCTATAGATACTGCATTCTATCATTCCATTATATTATCCTACACACTTACTTACCACTCTTCCGTTTATTGTGTGTCTCTACTTTCTACTCAAGACTGTACTACATACTACTATTAGCAGGAAAGTACTGCTGGTGAGGGAGCAAGGAATTTCTCTTATCTCACATTATATTACGTCTCTGGGTCTCTCTCCTACTTATGCTTAACTACCTACACACTTTTACACTGTAATCTATATAAATAGAGCAAGTTTTAAGAGTGTGCTGCAATATTAGTGACTCGGCAGTCACGCAGTTAGTCAGGACTCACAAAACATATAAGATAGTGATTACTACTTATATGTAGCACACATAACATTATATTTAGTCAGCTTAACATTAGTCAACATATGTACTAGTGTGTAATGTAGTGTGGCAGTCTTTGTAGCAAAGCTATGTCCCTCCCTATGCTCCTAAGTATGTATTAACTATTAATCGGGTAACTTATACGTTTTTCTCTACCTCCTGTATAAATTGGAAGCACTTAATGTGTGTGTGTCTATTATGGTCCTCTAAAGTACCTTGCAACTTGTATGCTGGGCCTACTACCATAGTCTCTGAAAAATCCCAGCTTTTCTAGACATTTCTCCTGCTTATTACTAACGATATCATGTATGGCTTTACTTCTGCGTTTTAACTTTATTTCATGCACTTACTAAGTATAATACTTATGCAACTTAATCATGTCGTACTTAAATAGGTAGACGGAGATGCTCGTCTTTATGCTGGTGGAAGTATACTGGAGTCTGAAAAGGAACAAGTAGCCAAAGCCATCGAGTCGACTGAGAAGAATTGCACACATCTAAATATACCCACCTACTTTGTGTATCAACTGAGGAAGAACTGAGTTTATGTACAGTTAACCAGTCAGATGATTTGATGCTTCTTCGAGATTACTCCAACCCTAAGCTCCAACTTTATTTCAGCAACTTATACTTACATACTAATAATATTCCTAGTTGAGATAGCTCTAATAGTAATATCTTAATTCTATCTTCAGCAACCGACTGAGCCAAACTAAGCCCAAGAACTTAAATAACTTTATGGAATTACAGCAGCTCTGCTAAAATAACACAACACAACATTGTACAACAACTAAATCTTTCTTTATCTGACTCGGTCACCAAAGAACGACAGCACAACCAACAAAACTAACAACTTTACTCCGAAATAATAATAATATTACTTTAAACTCTAATGCACTAATGCTAACAGTGTATATTCGACTTGCTACAACAAAATAGTACTGCGCACTGCACAAAGACCTGGTTAGTCTAAGGACATCTAATGCACACTGACATAAATACCACACAGGAAGTTGCTTTTTCTATGCAATTTTCAGTTGAAACAAAAATCTCAAGTAATGAAGAGAAATAGGGCATTAAAAAAGAGCAGAAAGGTTCCTAGCATAACTCATGTGACTACACAATTATGATTTAACTTTGTGAACAATACTGTCATGATTCTAAAATTCAGATTATCTGCACAATTTACATGCACACCAAAATTCGTCAAACCAAATTGTGGACAATGTATTAAGAACAAAATAAAAGTCAGACAGGAAATCCTTATTTGACTTGCGGAAGCATTTCCATTGAGTTATGATGTGCTTGTAAAAAATTACTACGGGATGAGACAAATGAGACCTTAGAGTGATCATATTAAACATACTGAGCTAAGCAAGTAAATGCAGAAAGGTAGCCAATCGTGTAATTCAAAGCAAATGTTAGCTTGGTCTGCTCTTCCAACTAAAATAGTCTCTTTCTCTGTCTACTTTATTTTGGTTTCCTTGTGATTTACTTTAGTTTGTTTAAGCCTAACATTGAATCTCACAACCTCCTCTTCCCTCGCCATATCTGTATTCTATCTGTGCTGATAAGTCGATGCACACTAGCACTTTGCATGTACTTGTACTAATATACCTGTTAGTATTATCCATTTAATATCTATTCGGAGACGCATCCTCCCAGATATGTGTACCTAAATAACTACTAGTATTTATATAGTAGTAGCTTTTATCTTCTATTCCAGGTCTGCACTATTTACACAAACACATCGCACACGTTTTACTGGTGCCACAATTGAATTCTCTGCGGAATGGAATAGCGGTCATGTGCACATACAAATACATAGATAGATAAATATGTAGATAGGCATGGCAGTAGAAGGATATAGAAATGCACGGACATAGTGAAGCCCATGTAATTGCTTGAATTGAATATCTCAGAATTGTTTCACATGCATATACTTACTTATAATATTATCAGTAGAGCAGTAGTAGTAGTAGGAAGTACTGGCCTAAGTAGACATAGTAATAATAACGATGGGTTTACATATGCAAGAGACAATTGGTTTGAGAACAAGGATATAAATGTACTCGGCTCCGTAGATATCTTTGGGAATTATTCTAATTTAAATTGCTAGTGTCGTATAGATAGACAGAGTGTATTAGACTAATATAGTGGTAGAAGGGTCTAGAAAGATTGTTCGTTAGTTAGTGGGCATTTGTTCTAAATAGATTGCAAGTGACGTGGTAAAGTGCATCTGCTCTGTGTGTGTACAAACACAAGTAGGAAAACTTACCGTTTGCTTTCCGCCTTTCCATTTGCAAATGCAAACAAGGGGACATCCCTCCGACAGTCGTAAGTGGTAATTAAAGAGCAAGAGCCAAACCGAAACTCTCACCAACACTCCGCACAATTGTAGTCCATTCATATTCAATTTGATGAAAAGAGCTTCGATCCCTCCGACGTCTTTAAGCTTCGGCTCATCTGCTCCTCCGATTTCTGCTCTACTATCAAATTCCCTCCGCTCCAAGACACAAACTCGAAATTCTGCTCAACTGACTCTGCTGCAATGATCACGAAATGTCCATGAAACGCTCTGGTTGTCCTAATTGACGGATTAGCCATTTTTCGAGTTCATTTCATTCTTTTTTGCTCTAGAATTCTGATATACTATTCTGCATCATTCTAGAGAGCACAAATGGCAGAAAAGACACGGTCGTTCAACTTTTAATTTATTTCGCTCTCTCCTTCGAGTTCACTTCAAACGAAAAATCCTTTTTCCATGCTGCTTGTTCATGTAATATAATTCAACTATCTGTAAATGTAGTGCAAGGGCAATTTATTCTCACAAATACAGTGGACGAGAGAGGGAAATGTGTTTAGAGGAGGCAAATCACTTTATCATCCCTTCACTTCACTTGAACCTTTTGCAGAGAGTTGTTTGTGGCTCTTCTCCTTGTTGGCTCGCTCTGTCCTCCTGTTAAAATTACGCAGAGCAAATCACTTAATCAATAATCCTTTCTGTCAGTGAACTACTATTCACTATATTAAATCTTACGTATTTAGGTAGATATGTACTTATGTACATACTTACTGGGTACATAATATACTACTACTAATAAAACACAATCAACCCAACGTATTTCTCATTTTGCATATCTAAGTATCTCCCTTGCCATATTATACTATAGGAAGTGTACGGTGTTATACCAGCAGTGCGTGGTGGTAGTAGTTGGCATCTGATAATGACACTCTTCTACTGTATACTACCTACCCAACAACATTGAGGTACCTACATAGGGACATTAGTACATTTGCCTGTATTTTGGCTGC
This sequence comes from Tomocerus maximus, assembly GCA_019776445.1. Lineage (NCBI taxonomy): Eukaryota > Metazoa > Arthropoda > Collembola > Entomobryomorpha > Tomoceridae > Tomocerus > Tomocerus maximus. Next base: position 29,151 of record JABASH010000068.1, read on the forward strand.
CTTGTTTTCCTATTTCTATTATTTATGTTGCTATTTATCTGTCTCTTGGAAATGCACTCTACTCTACTAAAACAACAATAGACGTCCAATAAAATTAAGACCTCTTTTCTTATCTTACCCCTCTCCCCTCAACTTCCACTCAATTCCTTTTCTTTTTTATGTCTGTTCTGGCAGTTTCATTAAAATACATTCATATTCAGTAAACGTATCAAAACATCATTGGACAACAAAACAAAATGCATGTAAGTAACTGAATCACATTTGTGGCGCTATATAAAGTAGGTACACCGTAAACTCTCTCCTGGACACCACTGCAGTAAAGATACCTTTAGATTTGTAAACTCTAGATTAACATTTGGCATATATATGTAGCATATCCAGCTATATGTATAACATTTTCATCCAAAGCCTATATTATTGGTTGGTATCACTAAGACATGTAGTAATCACTCTTTCCGCTGATTCTCAGGAGACGAAAATATGACTATCAAAAATAAAGTCAACTAAATATTTTGTTCTTCCTTTGTCAGTACTCAGCTTCGTTCTTTGATTTTTCATCTTGAGATCGGAGATGCGTTCCCTGCGATAGTAGACATGCGAAGAGGGAGGCAGAAATGTTCTGTGGCAACTTATCCGTAACTTGGTTGCTTACTTTGTGTTGCCAGCTTAGCGGTGGTGGTTGAGCTTATCGTTCGGAATTTCATTGGTCGTCGTGATAAAAATCTTTGAGAGAAAGGAATGAAAAAGTGTCCCATGGAAGTATATCAGGCACTTGAATGGGACTACTACTATTACTAAATACTTATGTGTAGTCAGATAGGGAGCCCAGCCGCAATAATCCACATCCACAACTCAGATAAAGAAATCAGAGATTTTTGCAGTGTGGATTGGAGTTCCTTTAATAAGCAATGTAAGTCAGGATATTGCACAATAGATGTATTTACGAGGTTCACAGATGAAAAGAGTATAGTAGTTCTCTATTGGCGAGTGTGATTATTATTATTTGTGATATGGAAAGAGTCACAATGAATAGATATCCTATCACACTTACTTAGAATTAAGTGGTAAGTTATGCTGCACCGCGTAGTAGTTCTTACTATAATTCTCTATTATCTCTATATTGTTGAGGCTTTTTTGTGTTCGTCTTGCCGGTCGGTTCGTTCGTCTCTTTATTCCCCTTTGTCTCCTTCTTTCTGGCCTGACAATTTTTTTATGAGACCAATAATGGAAGGAATTTTTTCTCGTTGGATTGCTCTGTTGAATTGGACGTTCTTTCTGACAATGAGTAAGCGAGCCGAAAGGAAGGACTAACCAAGTCGCGACTTACTGTATTACACGATTACACGACAACGACACGAAAACGACACAGCACAGATCATAAGAGATGAGATTCACTTTATACGAACTGCTACTCATTCACTGCTTCCCGACTTGCTCACGACAATCAGTCAGCTGAACATATTATAGAGTCTGGAACGACACGAAACCGCACATCCGAGATATACGCAGCTAATGTCCTCGCGTTTTTTACTTGGGAAATCTAGCAATAATTGCAATCGATCCTCTCTATGTATTAGTAATGTAGAGTGGAGAAGAACTATTATTATCCTGTCCTCTCTTACATCATCAGATTTCTTTCTGCACGGAACTCCAACTAAGTGGCCCAACTAATCCACGTACTTAAGTAAGTAGATACACACCGACTTTTCCTATCCACGCCAAGACGTAATTCACCCCAACTTTTCTCTGATCAGCCAGAAATCCTTCCCAGGCTCTTCATTATTTATTTTTCAAAGGCAAATCCTTCCAATCTCGAGTGTTGACTCAGACAAAAGTTTTGTATCTCATCACTTTCGCTTTTCCTTCCCAAACAAATGTCTAATTGACATTGGTTCCTCCTTACATGTTTGTTATAATATCGGCAATGATGTAGCCTGAAGGCTGCTCCGGAAAACGCAGAAATTCTACATGGTGCTCAGAGAGAGATGGAAATAGTAAGGAAGCGCTGTGTGTAATGGCAGATGATAGATAGTAACTTCCGAGTTGAGTTAACGTGGCCATTAAGTGCGAGAGTTGACTAGGCGGAGTGGGTATAATATTATGGCAGTTACCATCACCATCCCATCATCACATAACACTTGATTTTCATCACCCGATCAAAACGTACAAGGCCACTAAAATTTTATACGAGTCGACCGAAGACTGTGACTTGCCATCCTGCGTCTCTAGCACACCTCCGAATAACTAAGCAAGAATCTTAACGCACATTACATTTTAGCGAGAGTTGAGGTGACGTCAAGTTCCGTGTCTCCACTGACATATATACTTATCTGTAAGTGTCTGCACTTGCCTATATAACATACATCCACCACCAAGACTTACTGCTTGCCTCCATCACCCTTCAGCTCTGTCTGCTCCCATATATTATAGTCTTTTTCCAAATTGAGAGTCAGTCAAGTCAAAGGATCTGATCTTCTCGTGCGGTTGGCTTGGAAGTGGATGTAATAGAGATTCCCTATCATAATACTTCCAGCATGCAGTATTAGATTCCCTCTAGTATCCTTAATATGATCTGCAGGTCTGTAGGTACACTGAAGTACCTACTAGTCTACTATGCCATGGAGTAGATGGAAAACCTACTGTAGTATACCTTCTGGTACCTATAGGCCACCTACTACATGATTTAGTAGAGTAAGTATAGTGGTAGTAGGTGAGCAGGTTGTACCTTGGCTAATACTACAGGGCATTATGCTAATAAATAGTTTCCGCGTCCGTATAGTACCTTGTTATAGTGCAATGCAAGGACATTGCCGTTCACGCTGACTTGTTGGTGGGGATAAGGGAGTTTGGAAGGATCCAGCGATGGCAATTGGGGAATAAGGAGGAAATATACATGGGCCACTTCTAGCTCATGATGCTCTGTTGGACGAGCTTCTTGGGTGAGTTTATAGGGGCGTTTGTGTCAACTCAAGTCGACTCTAAATTTTTTATTGCCCTGTTGAGGAAGACTAGCCATGACGTTGTCTTGTCTGACTTAGCATACATTCTCCTCTTATTATGCTCACAACAAACTAGCACTCCAATCCCAGTTAAGGCTCTTTAACTCTAAACCTAAATGTTGACTTGGCTTGATCTTCCTTGGCTTTCCTTCCCTCTCGCCTGTCTTCAGTCTCCCGTTTCTTTGACTTGATTTGGAATAGACGGCCAGACTACAAATGGACTTGACAAGACTGATGGTGTCTGAAATGATATGACTTTTTGTGCACGCGTATAAGGAAAGTCCAGCTCGTCCAAAAGGAACTATTGCTAAGGTATAATATGTCTGGCTGATGATGCATGAAAATCTGACATTCACATCACTGCACTGCACTGTCACGCTAATTCACTTTGTTCTCTGTCTCTGGGCAAACAGTTCTCCCAAATGTTTCTACCAATTGACACCAAAATTCTTCAAGACGGAGTTGTCGTCGATTCTCTCGCATGCAGTTTATCAATTAACGCCACTGCACGCACACGCAGGTTGTTCGCCTGTCAGGTATTCAGAGTTTTATTGCATGTGCATTGCTGACGTATTGATGAATGCTCAAGTGCTCCCCTTGTCCTTTGAAAACTGCTACTTATGGGGGTTCCTGTGACAGCAATTGTCATTTGCTCCAAAAGTAATAATATTTTTTCCCATCGTTGTTCGGGATGAATGAGGGGAAACTATTTTTGAGTTTGAGTTGGTAGTTAGGAGGAGGCGAGTTGAATCAAGTGTCCCAGCGTATCAACTTGTCACGGATTGAGTCGGCTACTACACTGCACACGAGATACACATTAAGAATTGAGGGAGTCCAGTTGCTTTGGTGTCTCTGCTGTCGGATTTTGTTGTGGTCCTATGTTTTCGGAGCTATATCTTGTTTTATAATCGCAGTGAATGAATGTAGCTTTGGTTGTCACGCCAAGTCAGGGAACGTAAGGTAAAGAAAACTGTGTAAACACCTTTCCTTGGCTGAATTAAAGTCTTTTGCCACCAGTCCCACATATGGACAGTCACACGTAATGCTTGGCCAATGCAAATAGTTAGCCAGAACCAGATGTTCTTTTAGCTATTTATTTATGCAGTTACTACTGGTTCACTATCGAAGCACTTTGCTTTGGTAGTAATAGTAATGGCACTATGCTACTTCATCGTTGTTTTCTGACTCGGACAATTTAGTTTCTTCAGTTCTACGCGCTGTAATAACATAACATTAGGCTATAATGGATTTAGCAACAGTCAACTCCCTGACGAGTCACTGTTTATTTATAGGTAAATACCGCGTAGGTACCCACTTACAGGTACTAGTCAATAGCCCTCTATACACTCAGTTCTTAGGGCTCCAGTATGATTTACATGACTACTACATGGATTACTACTTTATTATTATATCTGCACAAGCATACAAGCACTCCTTATATGACATCGTAAGAATCTTGTTTCAGATCTACAGCATTATTATATTATTAGTACTTTTTCGTCTCCATGAACTAAATACGTTGGGTTTACTCAGTTTACAAATGTGCAGTGCCATAACCAGTTTGGTCTTTGATTTGCCTGCACTAGGTACTACATGTAATGGGACAATTGTGATTCTTTGATATTTCCTCTGGTAGTTCCTTGCAGTGCACCGTAAATAGCTCAATAAACGTAGCCACATGTATTAACTAATAATAATAGGATTCGTTCTCTACTTATACATTGCCCTTTCAAATATGATATTCAAAAAATAATAGTTCACCTGTAGTTTTGTTATCTATGACTATGATGATGGTTGAGTCGTGTTTGTGGTCGTTCCTGGTTGAAATTGCGTAGCTTGGCTCTGTCTGCACGGGAGTCCTAACTCTTGAATTCCTAATGAGTCTTTCTTCGGCAAATCTCCTCTGTTTGTCACCGTTGTAAACAGATAAGTAACACAGTGGAAGTGGAACTTGAATTTAGAACGCTTAAAAATTAAAGGAGGTTAGGTTAGCAACTCCCACCCTCTCAACTAACCTGCAAAACAGAAACGAAAGAAATAATTACAACCTACTCATTCAGTTCTTCCTCATCCAACGGGAAATGTAGCGCAAGAGCGGACCACACACAAGCACTAACAATGGCAAATAAAAGCTCAAGTGATTGTAGTAATATATCCTAACTCCTTAACTCTAATGAATCCCATTTCTTCTCACCATCCACACAACAGCCAGACAGATATGCTACGGCATCTATTTACTTACTTGTTTTTATTATGCTAATAATATTGGGAAGCCGTATACATAAATATCCATTTTGCATATTATACTACACAATTATATGTGGTAATAATATATGTATATAAAAACAATGTGGAAATCTAATTGTAATCATATCAGTATTGAAATTGACAAGCGCTCTATCTATCTGACTCGGTGGATGTGGAAGATTTCGTTATTTCTCATTTCCCTCATTCAGCCAACTCAACAAGTAATAATAATAAATGAGTAAGAAGAAAGTATCGTATTGTTTTTGAATTGTAGTTTCGCATTTAGTGCAGGTGAGATTAGACAGTAGTAGGAAATGTCCTGATAAGAGTATATACAACGTAGATGCTCAGTTCACTCATTATGTGCACCACTTGTAAATGTTTCCACATGTTATTAGGATGTGAATATTATAATGTAATGCAACGGAATGTAATTTACTGCAAACCGACAATTATGATTGTTATTATCGTTTTCTATCTTATAATTAGTGTGATAGTGTATTGTTCAGTTCCGTCGTATCATTTTACGAGTGGGACTTAGTTATAGTAGTTACTGTACAATTAGCTCACACAACGTCGTTTATTTTTTATTGCATGCGCAGAACAGCGCCCACTACTCCTCTGACTGCGTATTCTACATGTGAATATATAATATAAGTACGTACATACATACAGTATGTCAAGTATAATAATATAGCCTATATAATATGCATGTATATAGCACAAGTGTACATATAATAGTTGTGCGTGTTCCTTTTAGTGTTGATTACATTGCATTCCACTGCCCAGCGTTTTGGTACTTGAAGACTTTATTGACGTGTCAAAATGGAAATGGATGTTAATAGTAATTGTAATGTGTCAAGCAAACGTAAGATTTGCGACGCGACGTGAGAAATGGAAATAAGATGAGATCAGTCAGAGTTGCTGATTGCGTTGTTCTGTTGTGTGCGGATGTAAAAGTGCACGGCTCTCTATGGCTCGTTGCGACGCGAGCGAGTGAGACGATTTTCTATTAAACATTCCTATTTCTATGCAGTGTCATGCCTGATGTCCTAAAACGTTATTTTGGCTCGGCTGCTATTGTTAGTGTCTTCTGCCTCGGCTCAACTCAAGACGCCATCAAATCTAGGCAAATAAAACGAATGAGATTTCAAGTTGAATGAGTTGGCCATGGCTTTGCTCAGCTCTGCCTGCCTCCCTTCAGTCTCTATGATGGGCAGATGAGCAGATGGCAGATGGTTTAGTTTACTGCGGCATTACAATATTACACACTTGTCTATCCTCTCTCGATGTTAAATAGAACGAATTACTCTGATTTCCCTAAGACACAACTAAATAATTGAGTCAAAAGCCCTTATTTCCCACTCTTCTCCGACCTGACCTGCTTCGCCCCGTCTTCTCTGCCATCCGCACTTTCCACACACGAACCAACGACACAGTCGTGTACACCACCGACTCCCAACTAGGCACCACTACATAACATTATAAACGCTATAAATACTGATTGTCACAATTCCTACAGCGAAATATGTCGCCACGTGATAATCTATAGGGCAAGTCACGGCAACTCAATTACCTCACCAGCAAAACGATTGCATGCAATTTCCCACAACGCAAACTTTAACCAAATATTACGTAAATGTGATATTATTATTATCATAGGAATTCCTGGGAGAGTACATTACTCCACTATGCACACTACACTGCTAATGCCAATATATTATTATTATCCTTATTATTGTTATGTCTATAGTGTGTAGTTAGTCAGGTCGACTCAGTCATTGTTCGCCAAGAAAGACTCACTTAGCAGATAAAAATGAAGTGATCACAGGAAAGAGAGAGAACAACTATTTGAAAAGTATACAGACGAGTTTCGGGGAATTTGTGTCGATGTGGAAAGACATGGGTGACGTGACGGACGCTAACCGAATGGTGTTTCGTGTTGTGACATTGCACTGCCTAACATGGGATTATACGGGATATTATGTAAACGAGTCTGGTCATGTATATCATATATGGACCTGATAGACTCAATATTTGTATGTATAAGTATAGTCTGTATTATGTGTAGTAGTAGGTGGTGGAAACGGGTGTTCGTTCATGTACAGACGAAATGACACGGACGGGTCTGTCTGGGCATGGACTTGGACTAATGCACTGGAATGAGGAAGACCAGTCTTTTTGTGGCCTCGTGCTCTGTCTCACTTGTCTCAAAGTATAATTAGAGATGAAGAAGATGTAGTGGAGTCGCACTCACTGCCACGCTTCTTTCGATTGACTCAGTTGAACTCAGCCACTCTGCATTATTCTATGATTCTATTATGTAGCTACCACCAACAACCATCTAAATATGTATTTTGGATTTATGTAGATGGAGGAAGCACTTTCTCTCGCTCCGCATTGTGCACAGAGGAAAGTCTAACTAAAACCGCGAAATGAGTTGACGAGACTCAGACTCAACTCAATTCTCTGTTTTCTCCGAGACTCAACACAACTAACTATAAACTCACAATCAGTGGTACTCAACCAACTCTATCTATCTCTCTGCATATACAAATTATATATTTATATATAACGCCAAAGCCAGTCAGAGACTGACTACACAACAGAACACTTTTTAAGGAGCCCGGACCAACAACCAATCCGAAATGCAGACAAAGTGACTGCAGGGCCATTATACTTATTTATATTGTGTTATCCTACTCCGCGTACTATTTTAATAGAAAAGCCATTCTATATGAGTTCTCTCGGATATATTTTGGTTTCGTTTGTTTTCTCTCTCGCTCGCTCTCTGTCTCGCTTTGATATCATGATACCCAAGTCATACTAAATAGGATACGTAACATCATGTGAACTATAATGACTGTAATGTGTGCATATAATGTAAGGGCATTCTGGTATAAATAGTGATATAAATAAATAGTTCCAGGACTAGGAGCAGCATGGCTGTGGTGTATAAAGAGTAGTTTATATTATTATTTTCCTTTGATTCAGACCTTGTTCACATATCCAAACTCAAACGTGAACTCAAACGGAGCAAACTGAACTGAATTGAACCAAAATAAAGTAAAGAAGACTAAACTGAGCACAAGAACACAACTAACTCGCGGTTTGCTTCCTATCCATTTCATTTCTGAGTAGTAACTCGCTCCTTCATTCAATCCATTTCAGCTCAGACCTTTCTCCCGAATTTTATTACTACTTCTTGCTCTCTATTTATCTATCTCTGTATGCACGTACTCTTTCACTGCTTCTACTTATCTCATCAGTATTGCTTTACTGTTTTCCGTATTTATTTGTATTGGTTTCCTTTGCCAGACTCTGCTTTATGCTCTTCCCTTTAACCCGGCAACTTTCTTATCATCCAAAATGCCCATCCTACCCTCCCTCCTACATACTAGTACTTGCTAAATATAAACCTACCATTTGTACTGAAAGTAATCGTGAGGGTAAGTTCGGTAAGTACAAAAGTGTGTACATGGGAGTCGGGGCAGACCGAACAAAACTGACAATGAGTCAGTCCGTTTGCCAGGCCAGACCAAGTCAAATATGTCAAAAAGAAACAACATATTATTTAAACCAACAGTATAGTTGACAACATGATAAAACGGACAGGACTGATAGTTACATTAAAGTAAATTTACATATTATAGACATTGTGTCTACAGAGAGGTTCTTTTCAAATTTGACATAGATAGAACACTGGCGACCTAACCACTTTTAAGTCTACTTAGTTAATACTCGACATCGAAATAAGGAAAATGCAGAAAATTGAGATTTCTCATTCCAAGCTAGTTATTACAATTTAGTCATCTTCTTACAAGTCTTCAGACAGTTTATGGAGGATATCAATCTTATCCAGTCTGTATTTTACCCAAAAAGGGATTTTTCTAACATTGCTTTTCGAAATCCCAGTTTCATGTAAAAAAAATTAATGTCAACTTAACCAAACAATTTCTGTTCTGATTTTAAGATCTAGCCTTATTAAGTCACAAATAATTGGAGTCAGTATCACACACTCCCATAATCAATAAATAGTGCACAAACTTCCATTAGCAAAATTAGTTTATCTCCATTTTTGATACTTCGATAGCAGCTAGTGTATTAACTAGGCTTAAAAATCGTTACGCCGCTGGTATTGAACTAAGTCAAGTTTGAAAAGAAGCTCTCTGTACATATAATGTAATGTATTATGTGTGTCACAACTTTAGCAGGCTGCCTTGGCATGTGTCTACGATTTTAGATGTCTAAGAACAGTAACCTAGCATGGCTCAGGCAAACATATTAGGAACATATGTATACTGTGTAGAGGTAAGTAGGTACGACATTCTGTTGTGCTTTAATAACAAAGCTCCGTTTTCCCTTTTCAAGCTTGACTGAATTGAACTAAAGAGCGTATCTCACAACTTTGGTTCGTTTTACTTTGCCTTCTCTATTATTACATTGTTTGACTTGTAAATAAATAAAATTGTCCACTATAGTCATCTCGTCTGCTCGACTCTGAATATATTAAGTAATTTATAACTGTAAAAATGTACCAGGCTCTGCACACATTTTTCGAGACATATTTGCATGTTGCCAATTGAACTTATTTAGCAGTCAAACTGGAGCCATTATTTTGGTGAGCAGGTCTGAGACTCAATGATTAGATGTGTGTGTGCCTACCTGTAGTCTGACATTTGTTTTTTGTTCATTTGGAGTTTTCCCTACGTAATCTGGCAAATTCTCAGAGTGCACAGAGAAATAATGGAGGAGAGGAAACCGCGATACATCGCAATTAGCTAAAACGTCTACAACAAAAACAAAGTAAAGTTACTGATGAACTAGAAACTACTGCGGATGTAACTCAAACAAAAGAGTATTCTAAAGTATCAGTTTGGATTGAAGTTTGGTTTACTTTAGTTTACTCCAAGTTAGTTACTTATTGCAAATTTGGAGTAATGTATGTTGTGGGCACAGAGAACTGAGCATTAGTATGCAAGTAACAATTTAACTTTAAAACTTTGGTTGTCCTACATCGTGGATATCAGGTAGACACAAACAAGTCTTTCCCAAACCCAGGAGCTCACCGCATAAAACAGTTCTGTAACCTTAACTTACGATTAAATAGATGAAAAATACTCGATAAAATGAGATTTCACAGAAAAGCTCGGTCGCGTAAGTACATGTGAAGAATCTCAAAATCCCCTTGGCCAACTACATACGTACAGACAGATATATATTATGTGGCGATAGTAGGAGCCGGGCGGGCGGGTTGGGTTCAGCGAGGCAACCTTCGCACGATGTCATCTTATTAGAAATAAATGTATTTGGCCTGTCTGTTTGCGCTTGGCTCACTCAAAAGAATTATCCTTGAATGATAATGAACTCTTATTTATTTGTATGATTGGGGTGTGTGTTTTGTGTTGAGGATAGCTCTGGATTTGTGTCTCGCATTAGAGTCGAGTAAATAAATAAGTAAACGGAGTGAGACGGAAGAAGTTAACTACGTTAAATGGAGTTTTAGTGGGCTGACTCTGCGAGTCTTTGGTTTGGCTACAGATTTGGTTTGCCTTTATTCTGCACTTGAGTTGAGTTGACTGAATGGGTAAATTAAAACCAACAGAGAAGAGAATGAACGGTTTTTGGCGTAGAGAAAACACTTTGACAGCCACAACGAAACAAGAGAAAATGCGACGTACATACTTGCTGGTATATCTGAGTAGTGCACAAGACAGATAGAGACTCACTTAAAGTATCTCGGCTCCTGGGAACAACTGGCTTAGTTTCCTCCTGCATTTATGTTCGAGTAAGTATACATTGTATTTGCGGTCAGGTCACCGCCAACCAACTTACAATAGTTTACTGTGATGTTTGGCCATGTCAGGCAGAAACAAGTGTGATCTGACGAAACTCGCTCACCACTCACTCACTCACTCACTGTATAATAATAATGAAATTCTGTCTCCACTCACAATCCACGGAGATGGACTCCGCCAAACTGACTTTGGGCCAGGGAAGGAAAAGTTCGTGGGTCTGTTTGTTGGCGTGCGTGCGTGAGCTCTGCTCTCCTCTGAAGTCGACTAACGAATAAACACACGGAGAGACGAACCTCGCTCTCTGGATCTAAGGCCTCGGCTATAGCGCTCTAGCCGTATTATGTACATACTCCTCCCGTCTTACACTCCAACTCAGTGGATATGTGCTGTGTAGTAGAGCTAGTGTTGTAGTAGTGTGTGTAGCAGACTTGGCTGAAGAGGGAAGAAATTCACAATTTCACAGAGAACCAACTTGTGTGAAGCTAAACAGAGTTGAGGCGAGCACAATATATCTCACTCACTCTCTGCAAACCTTCCTCGTCGTTCGTACTTACTTACGTACACAAGATTACAGAAAACTCGGATTACATGGGCAAGATAGGAGGAGGCCAAAGGAGTTCCTTCGCTCGACTTGGACTGACTCGAACTCAGTTAACGCCAAGTCGACAACGAAGCTGGGAGAGAAAAGGGGCAAACGGAATATTCCGTCTGTCCGTCTCTCTGTCTGTCCTCGACTGACGATTTCAGTCCATTTTCTTGCCTCCACACACAAAGAGTCTTCTGTTTTAGCCTCGTTTTCCTCATAACCAGAACATTCCCATTGTACACTTCATCAGTCTAGTTTCGTCCTCCTACTACGCTGTAAATAATTTATGATAACTATATAATATCTGAGTACCTACATAGTTGACCAAACCAAAAACGAGATGCTCTCTGAAAACCGAATGGAGAGTGTAGTGAGTAGTGCTGTCCTCGGTCGACTGTCGACGACTATGCACTCCTTGCATGCCTCACCACGAAAACGTTGTCCGGTCTCTCAAACTTGCTCTTGCGTGTGCTCTGCTATGACATAACTCCCATTTCTTACCTTTAATTTTGTCTTTACATCCCACACACTCTAATTTATCAGCGTTTCTTGGCCACTATACATTCTTTTGCATTTGCATAGATGTATTTGTCTACCATACTGCTCTGACGTAATGCACATGGCATACTGCTGTGTATATAATATCGTTAAATCCCATAGTATCAGATAACGAAAGGGAACAAGTGCGATTCGATTATGCTGCTGATAAAGAATGCTTTGTTGTCGAAAAATATTTCATTCTGTAAATTACACGAATATCCTTTTACTTGTGCCAGTTGGGGAGACTGGAAGAAGGAAAACTGGAATTTAAAGAAACGTCGACGGGGAGGATGTGGACAGCTGAAGACAAAATTGAACGACGTAGATGCAAAACATACCTGGAACCCTTAGAGCCCTTATCTTGTATCTATACTTATACACTTCCTTTCTACCCTCCCTGCCACGCAGCCAATTTAGTACGCATACATGTATATTCACTATGCAGTAGGTATTGAGAATGTAGTGCAAGTTCACGTTGGATGTTTTGCTATGTACTTACCATCCGTAGTTCCTGTTTTCCTATATTTTTTCGTCCTCATTGTTTAATACTCGAAGTCTATCCGTTCTCTCAATGTAAGTATTATAATGCATAGATCTCAAGTTTAATGAAGGGAGTAAACGACTGTGATGCAATGTAATTGACGACCAACTTTATTTGAGTTTTTACTATTTTCCGTTCTTCCACATAAGTTTGAATTTTTGAGAGCCAGAAACGACTCTTTTCTATTCTCTGTACATTACTTTAGGCACAGAACTACGTTGCTCAATGCTATTACAGGCATTTAGTTCGATGGGTAGGTAAGCTTGAAATGGGATGATTTGAATCTGAAGATATGTACAGAAAAGACGCTGAGCGAGAGGGTCTCTCCTGATTGTGAGTTTACTTTTGCTTCCTTCAGTTCTCTCCAGCAAGCCCATCCTTTGCTTGGCTGCCCTTTCTGCTCAAACTAAAACTGCACCGCTAGCTACCTATGTAACAATAACGAAAGGATAACGAGAATACTGAATATTTTCTGTTATTTCTCTTTGCCTGATTTGCTCTGTTCTGAACCATTTCAGTTTTGCTCAGCTCTTCAATTGCGATAGAAACCTAAGAATTTGGGATTCAGATTAGAATAGAAAAGCAGACTGTTGGCAGTGAACGACGGGATTGCTGTGGGTCCTGGAAGTTTGCAGAAGACAAGGGGAAATACTGAAGGACGAAGGGAAATTGGCAGAACTCTCAAATGAGATTGTCCTAATTTCGAAGGAAGTTGCTAGAATTCGGAAAGGAAATTAGCAAAAGCTAGAAAGGATGCTGCAAAACCAACAATGAGCAAGCATATTTGGATGCGTCCTTCAAGAAGGTAAAAATTGCGAGATGTTGAAATATTTTTATTTATTTTCAGTTTTACATTAATATAATTTGGGTACGAATATCGATACATTATAAATTTCCAAAGTTGAGAATTGCGAATGATGTTAATAAACATATACTTAGGTACCAGCCTTCATACATATCATACATATATCTTTGTTTAGAAATAGAATCGACGAATTCTGAATGGTACATACTTTTCCTAATTTATTATTATACAATACCATACTAGTATTTATAGGTGTTTATAGACAATTTTCTCTAGACTCTCAAAACTCTGTCCAAACGATATAAATATAATGATAAAATAATGTTTTTTTTGTTGTGTGAAGGTTATCGCCGATATCAATAAATACTTATATTATCCATTTGCTCATTCTTCAACATATTTTAATATAAATTTTGGCTCATGAGGCTTTTATCCATCCTTCTGCCACCTTCTGTTGCTACTTTTTGATCATCTTAGCTGCAAACCTATATTCATTGCGTTTGGAAGTCTGTCAGTGTCCCTTCGGCCATTTAGCTATTTCCCTTCGGAATCTTGAAGAGTTCCGAACCCAATTGCTACTTTGGACGGTAACGTTCCACATAGTATTCAGATGCAGTAGAGGCTAACCTCCTACATACTTTGACATAACAATGTGGACTATATTGTGCAAATAAAGCCTAAGTAATACATAGGTACACTTAGGTATAGTCACAAAATGTAATTGTAATCTTCTGTAGGTATAATCAAAGGTTGAAATCAAAAGAAAATTTTTCATCGTGATGTCAATGTGTAAAATATGCAAAATGGCCCTCCAGTTTATACTGTTTTATTCATGCAAGGAAATTCCATTCCCAGAGATTGCCCTGCACCTACATCTGTGGAAGTACAATTTTGGTAAAAATTTAAATACTGCAAAATTAATTAAAAGTCAGACTTCCGGACACAGGAGCCGAGAGAGACAGAGAGTGTAGTTGCACTCTGTTTGCGTGGTTGTGTTTATCGGTTGAGATGAGGCTGTGGGTTAAGAAAAATGCGGTTTTGGTTGGAAGGCCAAGACAGGGAGGGTCGCGCATCTCTCAGAAGCTGAGCAAGAAATTCATTTTAATGCGATGGAAATCAAGTGATAAGGATGAGATTGGCAAAAGAAGGAAAATGTAAATGAGTTTGCTTCCCTTCTTTCCGTATTGTTGGTTTGTAGTTTTAGTTGTTTCTCTTCCTCTCTGCTAGTTATTCGGCAACGGTTGGGAATCCAAATAGCTTCCTTAAAATGCAAATCAGATTGGTTTATCAGGCTCGCTAACAGTCAGTCTTTATTTGTCAGGAACTCCACGTGCATCAAAAATATAACTGAACTTAATGGAAACCAACTTATTTATCATAGGCAACTACGCAATTCAAAGCAAGAGGGCTGTTCGGCAAATAAGAAAAATAAGATGGCCCATAATGATTCCTCGATGTCAGGAGACATTATGAGAATTAAGTAGTCAGGCTGATTGACTTGAGAATGAAAATATACACATTAAGTTTGATCCCTTAGGTAGCAGGGAGCAGCAAGTACTACGATTTAGTGTTGGGTTAGATAAGCTATCTACAAGTGCTGGTATTAGGCTGCATACAATTACTACAATTCCCTCTTAAAAGCTAAGGTAAGTATTTGAAAATTCTATTATCTGCATTATTGCATTTACTAGTGTCAATTTATGCAATTTTTTCATGTGAATTGTTGAGGTCTAAAAATTGCCATTTTTACTCTACCTATTCCTGTTTGTTGCAACAAATGAACAAGTCTGTACAAATATATTCAGGATCGCCTATTCAATCATACAAGTACATGTGTCAGTATGAGACACAATAGTTCAGCATTCGAACATAAAAATTTATAGAATAAAAAAAGTTTCTCTTGGGAAAACTGTACGCTATATGGTATGTATTTATTCATTGCTGCAGACACAACACACTCACATACTACATGTAAGCACCCAGGATGTTGTATACTTATACAGATATGGAAAATATTCTTCTTCATATCTGTATCAATACGCTAAGGCAATACTACGAGTATACTTGCCTTATTCTAGAGAAGAATAACACTGTTTGTAAAATGGAAATAGAAACTTTTTCCTTCCACTTTCAACTCGACTTATGCACTAGCTAGGCAAATAATATTCGAATGCATACACCGAACCTTTGCTCAAACTAATATTCCACCGACAGATAATATTTGCAAAGCTACAAATAGAATTGCTACAAAATATATACATTCTACACTTCTCTACAACTTTTACAGAATACAATAAAATGTAATAAATATACAAACAACTATTTTGACAAATGCGCCTTTGCACCCAAATATATCATAATACACTCGCATTGCTTACAAAGCATATAAATAAAAAGACATTTTATTTTATGGAGTGTGTATAAAATGGTAGTAATTTGTATTTTGTATTGCCGCACAAGTTATTTTAGATGGAATTTTGGATTTTTATTGCAACACAAATAAAAAAAGAAAGAAATTAAAAGAGATTAATGACCTAACAAGTCTAATTCATGTAAAAAATGGGTCAAAACCCTAATAATTGGTTATTTATAGAGGCATTCTTAAATAACGGCCTATTTAGAGAAACAGTGTCCAAAATGATCCTCATAAAGTGCAAAGTTTTATGCACATGGTACAGAAATAATAATGTTTAGTATACACAACATATATGCATAAGTGTTTTCATTACACGTACTTTTACATTTGACAATCACATAAAGATGCATCGAGCCATGAGAAGTCGTGTTAACTGGTTTTGTGAGTAATAAACAATAAAGTAGGCAGGCAGTACGAAGTTACATAGATTTGATAAGTATAATGCTATGCACGAAGCGCACTTTCAAAATAGAAATATGAAGAGCAGAGTAGGTAGGTGTTAACTTTTAACCCCTTATTGTCAATTGGATTGAGTGCAAGGTTTCACCATAACACTATTACATCCTAATCCTATCTATAGGAGTTAAAAAACACTTTTCATTACGTTGCGTTGGCTAAAATAATATGAATTATGCATTTCTGCAACATATATCCACGTGTTTATAGATGTTTAAAGGCCAATAATAATAATAATATCTGTACAAGTATCATGAGCATCATAGAGCCACTAATATTTGTTTTTAGCTGTACACCTAATTTCTGGTTTGACTCTTCCTTTTAAGTAAAGAAATAGTAGGCACAGAGAAAAGGCTTGTTAACCTGATTTGGTCTCTACGGCTCTACTTTTCATCTCTTCTGTTATTCCTTAGTGGATAAGGTAATACAATAGCTTCAGGCTTGCAAGTTGACTGACTCATTCGCGCATGATAATACCGGGGCAAAGAAAACAATATGCCTAAAAGGTAGTTGCATTTACTGGCCATGACAGCACCAAATATGCCACAAAAATCATTGTATTATAATCATTAATATTTTTATTTCCGATGATAAGCTTTTACAGAACCTTTTGTGACAATTTGACAAGTGGTTAATGCCAGTAAGAAATATTTTTGCTTCATAGTACCTACTACTACATGTGTGTGTTGTTTTATTTGCATTCAGTAGAGCACAATAATTCTGCGTATTGCATACCTAGAAACTATTTAATAACACTAACATAACAAATTGTAACAAATTTTATTTTCCCAACATGCATACGAATATAAATATTTAGATAGCACTCTTTTTTCGTTTTGCCTTTCCATTAATAAGTTTCAGTTCGTCGTTGCTTTAATTAAATTTTTCGGCTGAAATCGTCCTTTCCATAGATTAAAGTCTCATATTACTTATGTAATTTACGTTTTATGGGGTCCTTTCAACAATAAATAGTAGTTTGCTACCATCAGACCTTTTTACTGAAATTATAACATAGCAAGATAAAGTAAAGATTGATATTGTAAACAAGATGATTAAGTTAAAAAATGCCTGGGCACGCCATCTTAGCTCATTAAAATAGCACGTCAAAAAATTTAAATACACACTGATAAATTGGGATTTAAATAATATGAGATTCTAAATTGTTTAAAGATATAATAGCCTTAATAGAAAATTATACGTCAAGTAACTTGAACAGTAACATAAATGTATAAATAGATATTGCAAAATAGTTGGGAAACAATAAGCAGCACTAAAAATACAATGCAGAAACTAACAAGACCTCAAATAAATTACGACAGAATACCAATATTACAATGGCAAGAAGACCAGGCAGAATATACTCAGTCTCTGAACGTCGTGACTTTACACGTATTAATTGGTGCATGGGTGGGTACCTGTTACTACATACAGTGCAAACAATTTGTTAAGGTTTGGATTGAATTATTGTAGAGAGAGTGCATGGATTAGTCAAACGTTTACATAGGACAGGGATATTATTCAACTTATCATAAGCCTCTCAAGCATTTGACTTTAAAGAATTGTCTTTTAAAAAGGTTGGCCTTGACTGTAGTTTAGTACAGGGGCAATATGTAGAGGTGAAGGAATTTAGGCAGAGTGAGCCAAATACTCCAGCAGCTTCAGTCTTGCATGCTACACCCGTTAATCTGTCCACTGAGATTCTGCATTGCATATTAGCTCAATCTCCATATACAGATAGCCAACACCCTGTATGTCGAGAATTGAGACGCAACAGAATCAAGTTATACTGACTAGTACTTACATGGATCTTATAACGTGCATCGCCGTGTATAAGTAGCGTAGTACTGTGGTCGTTCCTACTTTTAGTACTGGCACGCTTTCATTTTTATCAGTACAGAAATAAATCTTGCATGTAAATGTAGACCTATTAGTATTATGGGGGCTACTTATGGTAGTTACGATATATGTGTAAATAAATAACTTCAAATCGAAGCACAAAGCACAACATCACTGATTGCCTTCATCAACAGCAATTAAATATCAGGGGCACAAGGCCATCATAATTAAGATGCCATGTTGACAGAAAACATTTAAGGCAAGTTCTTACATGAAATATTTTATGAGAACCCTTAATTACGTCAATTGATTTTTATGATAATTCTGGTGTCATTATTTGCCTATCCAATTCACAGTAACGTATAATGTGGAAACACTTTAACTGTAACCTACGTACAAATAGTACTTAGCAAGTAAGTACTGTCGCTATTATCTGTAGTACGAGTTATGGGTGTCGTTTGAAAACAGAATAGATGCGAAGAAACGAATAGCCGACAGGTAGGAACATCTTATTTTTTGATTTTTGAATGGTAATACAATGTGGTCTGCAGAATTCGCAGCGATGATGGCTAGTTGATGCACATAATAAGTGAATATAAAAATGCGAGATTTAGCAACAAGGACATTTTACATGTGCACATCTTAAACAGACGACTAACATTCCAGAGTAATAATCTATATGTTGTTGTATGTGTATGGTATGCGACAGTAAGTATGATGGTCGGTCGGTTCGTATACTCGGCTGCCTATCTTTTTCTGTGAATTTCATTGTTTCGTAAATAAGTAAACCTAGCGTCCCGTCTCGACATTCATTTTTTGTGCCTCCTGATGTACCTTTGCTTATACTTTGCTTATACTGATACGTAGTGGAGCCTAGATGGACTGAAGTTGTGTGCTAAGCTTGTTTACTATGTTTTGCTATGCTAAATAATATAAAGAGCCTAAAGTTTTGATTTCGTGCATTGGATTATAGTGACTCGCTTCACTTCCAGTATGCAGTGTTTACTTGCCTAGCTAAGATACGATTACCATACCAAAACACCAAACCAACAAGCAACACTATTACTACATTTTTTATTGTCGGTATTCTATAGCACATTATTAAATATTATTTCACTCGCAGAACTTGGTCCTATTTAAGGTTTAGCTCCGTACAAACCATTGTGGACTTGTTACATGCTAGATAACTTTGAGTTGGTAATATTAAGTATATCTGCTTATTATAATATACCGACACAACATCACCTATGATTGGGCGTCACTTAGGATCCCTAGCTATATATAGGCAATACTTATGTACTTGTGTGTGTGTGTAGTATGGGGCATGATGTAGCTATGGGACACATGGATGGGTAAATAAATAGATAAGGACATTTAGCTACATATTAAGCAGAGAGTATAGCACACAATGCTTCGGGGGAGGAATATATGGAATAGCAATAATAGTAAATTCAATGGTAACTCAAAGTAACACATTAAACACAATGGATTATTTTGTGTTATTTCACTCTCTCAAGTTGTCTTGCAACTCAATGCACTTTGATATACAACAGATATAATATATCTTTGTCAATTCAAAAGATATGTGTACATTTTACAACGATTACCACTTTATGGTGTTGTGCACTGTCTCTGCCATATATACACGCAGTAGAAGACTCTGCTATATACTCTGCATTTTATTGCTCTGCACCGCATTCCTCTTTTGTCGTCGATCACACTACCCTACATACAACTATACACAACACTTTTTTCTCATCTTTTTTCATTTGAATGGCTCTAATGTACGTGTTCATTGTGCTCGCTCGCCTTCCCTTGCTTCGACTTTTATTACCATCTCCTCATCCCTTTGGCTTTCCAGCACTCCTTATGGCCATATTAGCAATGGAATCTTTACCACTTCGGTCACTCTTAGTCGCTCAAATCCAAATTTAAATTCACAGCAACGGAAATCAAAGTATTCGTCACAGTAATACTAACATTTTTGTCTTGGCCTTCCTTTGTGCCATTTCACTCCCCTACGTTCTTCACTCCAGTGCGTCAGACAAAATAAATAAATAATCTCATCCGATGACAAACATCTCTAAAGTTTGCACCTAATAAAAGCCAGTTTTGTAAACAAGTTAGGGCATATTGTTTGTATCTTCCAAAATGATATGAATAACGAGAGGATCAAGCATCCCAATTTTTATTACAATCATATTAATTTAAGGACAGAATTATAAATTTATTCCTGATGCTTCATTCATGTTTTACATAGAATATTATAATTAGGTAGCCAAGCACCGTGCAATCCCGTATTATGTATATTCTACCGTGCATTTAATGATTACATAACTACGTAATAATATGTAAGGATATAAAAAGCTTATGCATTTCAGACAGTTCATCCACTGAATACATATTACGTGACGGGCTAGATCTATGCTCTATGATACTTGCTACTAAAGTGAGTTGTGCATCTACTTGCATTTATGTTTTACTTATGAACGGTCGTGCAGTCCCCATTAATATCACATTATTTTATTATTATCTATGCCAGCGATGTGTATGCTGGCATACATTCTACCATCATTATGAATTCATCAATGCAATGTAATAGTATTAGACAAAAGATTCAATTTCCTTTGCGTGCATAATATTTAGGAAAATTTGGCAAATAACTAATTCCATACCATTCAGGTTACTTGAAACGTATTGTCAGCAGTTCGTAGTAAATGCAAGGTCCATCATGCTAAGTATAATATTAGGTATACCTAAGTCCTAGTACCTTAGTGTAAACGCGCAAAGCTATTCAAGGTGAAATGCAATTTTTGTCGAAGAGGTAAATAATGAAAAGTCGAATATA
The DNA here is from genome assembly GCA_019776445.1 of Tomocerus maximus. Lineage (NCBI taxonomy): Eukaryota > Metazoa > Arthropoda > Collembola > Entomobryomorpha > Tomoceridae > Tomocerus > Tomocerus maximus. Next base: position 50,223 of record JABASH010000068.1, read on the forward strand.
CTTCCGAAATAAAAGCCAGATGTCAGTTTTTTGCACATTTTATGCAACAAGCAATTAAACGAAAGTTTTTTCTCAAAATTTAAAAGCTTGGAAGGTCGTTTAAGAAATTCGCCTCTTAAACCTTCAAAAGTGCCTTAAATTGATGCGATCCTTTATAGTATCACAATTTATTGTCCCCGTCGTCTATATTAATGTCATGCATTTGTTTACATTTAGTACTACATAATGAATGGCGTCATATAATGTGTAGGGATAGAGTGCTAAATGGCTGAGTTTTTTGTATTCGAAAGCTGTAATGAGATTCTTCATCTCTGAGTGTTTGTTTGGAGTAACAAACTGTTGTTTATTCAGTAATGACTTATAGGTATTTTAGCTGAGCCATAATGAGACGGAATAATAAGTGAGCGAATGCATAGAAATGACTGTAATGGAACAAGAAATTCTTAGCGTAGAGACAACATCAAGTGCTAAGAAGAAAAGAAGTTAATTCATGGATTTATTCAATGAATTCTTTTTTGATCTGTGCTTTGTATCGAATTCGTGAGGTAGGTATATTATATAATAATATTGTTTTATAGTGCACTAAATAGCGTGGTAGGCCTGGGTCGTCGCTTAACTGTGCGGCGGAGTTATTTTCCGTCAGTTTAGTTTTGCGTTAGTTGTGTATACTGCGGAGCCAAGTTCATAGGTTGGAGAGTGTTAGTTATGTTGGATGGTGGCATTTTATATATTCATGTAAGCATTATTGGTCCATGCTCTTGAGATATTATATGCTGGCTTTGACTTTGCTTTAGTTAACGTTCGTGGATGACTCCCCCACACGCGCTCTCCACCGCCGAGTTGTGTATGTATTTCTCCGGTACTGCATTAGAATATTATTATGAATGGCTGAAGAAGTTGCTGCTATATCAAAGATGATATAATGAGATACGTAGATTCCAGCAGTAGATGTTGCATCCCATCTCCTCCATTGCCCAGCCAGGAACGTGTACAGCGAAGGTAGATCACTCCATCCACTTAATTCCTAGGTATTCAGAATAACCTCGCCAGCATTAGCAGACGGCTCTCTGGATGTCTGAAATACGCAGCTGAGTTCAGGTTGGCTAATGCAATCGAGTCAAGGCAAGTCGAAAGGGTTCGAGCCAGGCCAGTTCGCATCTAATATTTAGTATTCTTTTCTGTCGAATGAACGAAAGTTTAGCCACAGCATCTTATCATATTTATGTTATGACCGTGTACGGCTTGTCTCCAGGCTACTGTACTCGGCACTATTCCATTCTATTTTCCATGTTGCTGGAGTTAAAGTGCGGGAGGGTCATCCCATCAGCTCTCCAGGCACTCTGTCTTCTTTATCTCTCCATCTACCGTATTCTCTCCATTACAATATTCATTTTCATCTCTGCTACTCATCCGCTAACTATGCCCTCTTTTCTTCTGTACATCTCCACGCACACCTCTCATAGTAGTATGGATCTGTCCGTAGCTATTTCCCCCTGGTCAACACATTTTTTAGTTAATAAATTAAATTCTAGCAGAAAACTCGGAGACTGTAAGGACATTCCTATTACTGTCATGACAAAATGACCGAAACATTGACAATTGTAAATGAGTAGTGTTTTTGCAGGAATACGGTGGAATTGGGATGTGGAGAATGCAAATGCGGTGCTGGATAGTTGTCTAACTACTGGGATGACAAACCCCAACCTGCCTGCACCTATGTTTGTCACAATAACCATGAGCAGAGATTCTTTGCTTTGTCGAATTTGTCTTGGCGAAGGCCACGTTGGACACGTTTCACTCTCTTTCTCTGATTGTCTCTTTACTTTATACCCATTTTGGATCTTTCTTAATCTTCTGCTGCTACTCACTCATTGTCAGCTCTTCCAGCCTCATTCAGGCCTATTCTCCGTCTTCCCATTCAACTCAATTCTTTTCGAATCGCTCCTGCTGCTGATTTTCTGATCACAACAATGCAGTCCCATGTTACACTGCACTTTGTATTCTCATCTATTTATCTTCCTTCCTCTATTCATCTCCTGCATTTATTCCGCTTAAGGACCCCTGTAAATTATAAATGTACTAAGCTACCAACACAATCGAGGACTCACAATGCATAAAGAGACAAACAACCAAAATAAGTAAGGGCAAGTTGGGAGTAGCTAAGCTAACTATTTACAACCTTTGACTATACTGGCGTCTTTCAGTCTGTTTTTATAGCCTCCACATACTGCCTTCCTTTTTTCCTTCCTTTTCCACAATATTATTGTAACTGAAATGCAATAAAACTTCCCTTCATTTACTGTATAATATGCATCTGTTGAATGCACTTTTTGGGCTCAGCTATAGAGGCTCAGCAGCTATAGAGGGGCAGAAACCATGTAATTCGCTATTGTAGTTAACATCTGTATTTACAGATAACTAAGACCATGAACTCGAAATGAGAGCTCTTTATGTAATTGTATATCGAAATCGCAATATATTCTGATGCTTGGTAAATAAAATGAAGAAATTTTAAACCATAACGGGAAACAATTTATTACGTGATTGAATATTGTTTGCCCGACTTCTTTAGATTTTCGTAAAAGCCATTTTTGCAGTTGCTTTCCACATTCAACAGAACATTAATATAATATTACGACTTAATGGTAACCCGTGGGCTTATTTATTATCATATCAAGTAAGCGATTGAATTACTGTTAGGATGAATGTTTTACAATCAGTTGATTTCCACAGCTACTTTGTGTCTGTAGATATAATGACATATATTATGGTGACATTTTTGTAGAAATGGCTAGATGTAACATTGTAATGAGTACAACATGGTCTTTAGAGCGTCGTGGTTGGTAGTCACCACCAAGGCAATCAATGATGAGAATACGGAATAGATCGGTTAGTGGGATATGAGTATAGCTGAGAGCGAGTTGGGGAGCATCGTCAAAAGGCGTCAATGAAATGATGTGAAGTCGGATGATTAGAATGCAGTCGAATATTTTTCACATGTGAAAAAGTTTGAGAAAAGTCTGAATAAGGCTGGATCGGATCTGGTTGGGTGACAGTGATAGCGAAGAGGAATGAAACTAATGTGCTGAAATGCAGTCTGAAAGTGTTGTGAGTTTGTGAGTCAGGGAAGGAGGCAGACAGGACACGAGTTGTAGGAGAAGACACCAAAAATAAATGTATGAGCACCACGACTGCCATGGTACAAAGTGGCAACGAGTCGGAGGAGTAAGAAAAGTACTACAGCCCTGTACTGGGCCAAAGTAGTCGTTTGTTGGCAGTAGGAATGGGAGAAGGACCCTAACCTGAACAAATGTTTCCCGTCGTTGAGAAAATCTCTGAAACTCGTCTGCAACGAAACAGATGTGCAAAAACACAGACACATGAAACCAGAACAGATCCGACATCCGACACTTGTAGTGCCTACTTAGTCAGTACTTCACTTACTCTAATGTGTACCTAGATGCATTACATATACTATTAATAATAATATTATTATTATATGTACATGCAGACAGTATATGCTTATTATTGCCAAGCTACGTGTGTAGGCACCCACTCAGATTATCTATCATAGGACGGGATATCTGATACTGGGTTAACTTAGTCTCCATGAAGACGTGTAGAATGAAGGGCAAAAGTAGGAGTTCTGTAGGCCATGCACATATCCCCTTACCTATTGCTACTCCAGTTGACATACCTCTCATAGTTAAAAGGCCAAAAGTTGCTCAGAATGCAATAAATAATCTACGAGTATACTTGCAATGGCCAGGCCGCATCTCAGAATTGACAATTCTTGTTCAACATTTATTCGGCCCCTTTATTGGGATTTTATTCTGTATGCAATTATTCAAATTCAATCTGTATTCATTGTTAAGCCAATGCCATCCCTTTTTCAGGAGCACATAGATTGACAAAATATTATCATCTAGCAATAACTAGATAAGAGAAGAAATGGCAAAAAAATTTCATGATATACCCAATTCCAAGGGCAACTATGAAGTATGGGATGGCTGCGCTTTAAATAACAAAGAATAATAAAATTAAAATTATGAAAATTAATGATTTAATAAAATTTTGCCGAAAAAAATTGCTAATAGGTACCCGTAAAAAGTATTCGCCCGCAGATTTTTTACCTTAAAATTTGCTTCAATGTTTTAACTGGACCCAAGAGTGTACATCAGTAAAATGTGTCTAGCTGTGGCCGAACCTTTTACTTAAAGCGTTTTTAAGTTACACATTTTAGAAATGTAGTATCTCGGGATTTAGGAATGCACTTCAGCCAAGTCCGATAGGGAAAACTGTTCGTATAAGTTATGTATAAATAGAGATAAGTACACGCGAGCTTAGGAGATGTGAAAGTGAGGGTTAAATAAATATATCAAAGCAGCTTACTGACGTTCGTCTCACATACAGAAGCTTCAGTTTTAACTTTACTGAAGTAAATATAGACAGAGATAGCAAAGAAAGCATGTGAATACATTTCTTGCCTAGTACTTTGTGGAATATACATTTATTACTATTACGCACCAAGAAAAATAGTGCACGTTGTCACTAACGCTTATACGAAATTGGTAATGATGTTGTAACTGTAACTCCATGTGCATGCCGTAAAACTCAAAATAGTCCCTTGGCAACTCCATGTTTTTGGACTTTTATGGTTGGAGATCTTTTAACTATCCAACAGTGCCATTCATCGAGCAATTGGAGTAAATAGGAATATACGTTAGTGTTTGAATATATATTCATATATATTCATGTTGTCAAAGGAACTTGACCTTTCCGTCACGTTTAAGTTAGACTTTAAGTTGAATAAAATTAAATGTATGATATACTTGAACGCACAAGAATGGTAAGCAACATGATTTAAAGGTATTTGTCTATAAAATGCTTTTCTCTATGGCTAAATAAAACGTATTTGTACAAAATATTATTGTCGCTGTTTATATTTTTGAGTTATTACTTGAAAGAAATGAATTATAACTTCAAAAACTGTCAATGCGTAAAATGGCAACTATTATTTACAATTTTGTGCGGCGAAAGGACACGTGAGACAATAATTAGAAAGTGTTTGGAGCGTTATGGTGGACAAGTAATCTACATAAGTGTAAGTAGACAGCAATAGATTGATACCGAAAGCGTGTGGAGTGTGCAGAGCAGGCAGAAGAAGGAAGATTGTGTGGCAGGGAAATTCGGAGATTTCGAGTAAGTGTAAGCATAATGTATTGGCAAGGGTGCCGTATAATAATACATAAAATGGGTTTATAAAACACAAGTCGTTGTTGTTGGACTTGTTCCCTTGGTCTTTCTTTTGAGTCCAGTTCAACGTGGCTTGTCGTCTGTACATTATGTAGTGTTATTGTTGGAGACTTGAATGAGTGAGTGCCGAAGTGCGTGTGGTGCAGGGCTGGTTGGTTGGACGTGGACGGCAGAGGTACGGACGCTCGCAGTTTAGGTAGGTAATGTATGTATGCAACGTGAGGAAAGAGCAAATAGAAAATAAATGTGGCTTTAAAGTGAAAGAGGAGAGAGATGAGGGAGGAAGACCGCAAAGTAAAGAGAATTGTTCTCGCACTCAGTCTCAACTACTGGCTCGTCTGGATTTAAAAGTTTTGCTCAGTTTCATAACAGTTGGTCTCTCCGTTTGCTGTGGCTCTGCTGTGGCCGATGAGTTACACTAAAGCGTCGCCTTACTTGCACTTACTGTTGGACCACTATAGAGTCCCTATATAAGAGTCCCTATATAAGAGTGCCTACTTACCCTCCCCGACTTTCTTCACCCAGGACATTTCCAGCTGGCTCTCTGCTCCGATTTCTTTTCTCCTATTCCCTTGGAGCGACTATCTATTTCCAACAACCTTTCCGTGACAAAAACTAAACTTTTCCTTTGTAATTCCTCACTCTTTCTCTCGCCGGTTCACAGACACTCACTCCATGCATCTGCACACTTCATGTCCATGTATGTATATGTCTGCACATCCCCCACACTATGTATGCATGCATGTAAACCTCCCAGACCTCAACTTTCCCTTGTAACTTCACTTAACTCCACATATTACACTCTCCCTGCATATGCCCTGACATCGAAACGACGACGCCATAGGCATTATACACCAAACCCTTACTAAGTACATCTTTGCCATACCACCCACAATAACAGAGACCGCACTCGCCCCCATATAATAATAATAATAAATAATAATAAAAATAATAACTGTTTTTGAAGTAATCTACTTTTCGGATTATAAAGGCACTCGTTTGTTTACAAGATTGATACGCATAATCAAAGTACCTACACAAATACTTTCGAGGCATCTCACAACATGGCTACCTTATTTCTTACTTTATTTCTTCATTAATAAACCATATTATTTTGAAGGCAACCAACGGACACGCAAATTACACTGCTTTGTAGTCTGAAAATCTCGTGAACGTTGCAGTGTAGCCATGCAATAAAAAATGTCTTTCTTTTGCAGTTCTCTCAGCTCTTTCTCGCCTACAACGTAGCTGTAATATAACCATCCAAAATGGCAGTTCAATTGACCTGTCATTCAATTTCCATTGAACTTTTTGTACACCAGCGTTTTATGTTATTTATTTTATTTATATCCGTAGATACGTGGGTGTCTCCCTATAGACATTTGCATGTAGTTATACTTACATATGCAAGGAATGAATACGCACTTGGCTGCAAATGGAATTCAACGACCAGTCAAGTTACGCTGTGAAATGCCCGTGCAAAATGTCATTTACTGTCTGCTGTGCTGTTATATTTTGGCTTAGACTTAAAGGGATAACAATGCCGTGAGTTCTGGAGTGTGGGTTCTGCCTTTCTTTACTCCACTCTTCTTTAGAGGCAATCAGATAAAAAATATGCCCGAAAAGCCGAAAAGAGTGGAGCAGAAATCTTGTACATCGTTTGTTTGTATATAGTTAGGTCGGGTTCCTCGCAAGCCTCTCTCCTCCTCGTCCACATGTCACATCAACTTTGCACTTGTGCTCACATCAGCAGACTCGCTCTGTCAAAATCCACTTGGGCTTTCCCATCTCTCCTCTCTTTCACTCAATCAGTTTCACTGAACAGAATGCTCAAATAACCCTGCACTGCCTATAGTACTAGTCTGTATACCAACGACTGTGTACTGCGTGTGTACATGGGTAATTGATGCATACTTAGTTATAAGTAAGTATACAATAACATGAGGACTAGCATACAATAGTATAATTACTAAAGACTATACATAGTGATAAATAGTTGCAGCATACTTCGAACCCCATTTACCTAACTAACTACAAAGCATACCTACTACACACAAAAGTTTTGAGCTCTACATAAGCTGCACGGGTAGAACTATTATTGTGTGTATTTAGCAACTATTTTTCATCTAGTATTTTGCTAGATACTTTGATCTATTTATAGTCATGCATTTCAGCACTAATTCACAAAGATATGATATGACAGTTGAGTGAGTCTAAAAATAGTTCATGAGTAAACGACTTACTATTATATGTACGCAGATAATAGCATGTGTAAGAGTATATATACAGTATAATGGGAAATAGTTAAATCGGGGGATGAGGTGACACTGTACAACAATGTATGAGGAAGGATGTCTTCAGAAGAGTCTTCCCGACAGATATTTGAGTGTACAGTGAGTGTGTGTGTGTGGTGCTATTTATTTGGGAGAGAGTGTATAGTGGAGTGTATTATAACGAAGGAGCAGAAAAGTGTTGAGAGTGGACTGGTAAAACATTTAGGGAATCTCTCTGCTGCTGATGGCTCATCTTCCTGATTACGAGTTGAGTCAGTGATTCCGTTCCATTAGCAGCCCCATATCAATATCCATATCTATTTCAATATCAATAGTCATGCTGTCATCTCAGTCATGAATCCTCTCTCCTCATCCTCTCCTCTGTCACATTTTATTTCATACAACTCCACGACGCCCTTTACTTACAAACGCAAAGCAAGCAATCTTTTTCTTCCATTTTTCCATTATTCTCCTCTTCTGCTCTGTCGAGTTGCATTGACTTGAAAGTGCTTAGCTCTGCCTAGTTGACTGCACACAATGAGTGCACTTGCACAGCATTTTCATAATACCTACACTCACTCACTCTACTTCCACGTTCCAATAGTCCCGATGCCTATTGATGCCCATCTAAACCCATCCACCAGTTATGCTACGCTACTACTTAATTCCTTGGAGATTTAACTTTTATTTCCTCTTCGTTGTATACGCTTCTCCTACTACTTAATAAATATGCACTATCTTTTGTCAACGACTTACACTTCTTCCATTGCCCTATTACGCCAACGGTTCCATATTGCCAGTCTCGGTGATACAGAAATAATAATATTCACTCACGAACGCTCTATTTCCAATTTCGTTGCTGCACGCATACATTTTTTGGATTCTATGTCTGATACTGCAAAATGAAAAATATTAACGTTACTAATAGTTGTACGTAGCAACAGAGAATTGATCAGTCCAAATTGCAAAATCCAGCTTATCGCATCTCCGGTTAGAATAAGTAATCCAAACGTGTCCGTATGAAAGTTTTGCTTTGATTACACTACTTTGAAGTTAAAAAAGTCCTCAGTTATTTTGAGATATGAGTATTTGATGAAACGGAATTGATATCGTCACAGTAGCACTAACTATCATGTCTTTAATTACTACCTCTGCCAGCTACTACTCCTGCTTACTCCTGCGTATTACCTAATTAAGGGGAATAAAGGCAAATGATATCCCGTCTTTTGTTCCATTTCCGGCAAGTTATCCTAGTGCATGTGTAACTGGTATTTATTGGCACAGGCTTAGCGAACAACTTCAGCTCACTTGAATTGCTATTTGACGTCTACTGCCCCTGCTGCCGTGGAGTTGTATTGAATTGTCGCTATCACCCTTCACCACCCGAGAACTATTACCTCTCCTAGACCGTTGCCCACGACACTGTTACCTCTCCTAGACCGTTGTCTACGACGCTGTTACCACTCGGCACTAGTCGGCACTCAAAAACCTTTACTATATAGTAAAAGATATTTTAAAATTTCCAAGTCCAATTTAGTTTTAATATTAAAATATGGTAGGTAGTGTAGAAAAGTCACGTAAGTTAACTTTATTTGACAAAACATACAATTTTTACCTGTATTCGCATGTGAAAATTTCAACTGGAAACCCCCATGGAGTGCACAAAAATGCAGATATTGCATACACAGAGTACTGCATTACAAGTGACATCAGCCGACAGATCATTGCAGAGTCCTAAAAGCGACTAATAACATTGTTGTCGTTAATCATCACTAACATTTGAAGCAGTACTATACATATATAATAATGTATTAAATGTATTGGAGGGGCTATCAGAGTGGTAATATTTCTGGGTGGTAATGTCTTTCGGGTGGTAAAGGGATGTAATCGAATTGTCCGACATTTACTGTGCGTATGCTATTAACATTAATATTATGAGCATTTTCGAAGCATACTGCTCTCGGACCATTACTAAGCGTGATTAACTTTTATGAGGCAATCGACATCACACTATTCAAAAAGGGTACACCGCGTAGAGTACAAATGAATTCACTTCTCTATGATCAAAGTCCCGGTAGAAACGAGCATGATGTTCTCTTTTGGCACATCAATGCCCTATTACTAATTTGTATACTTCTTCAGTAGGGAAAAGTTTGCTCTGAAGTGAATGATATGATATAATTACGTTCATTCAGCCTTTGTGATTGTGACTGAACATTAGAAATCGTCCTTGGCTGTGCACTGTGGGCTATGTTTCAAAATCATGTAGTTGGCACATTTCTGTCAGCAATTTCTATATTCTTATTCTTTCATTTTTGATAATCTGTTGGCATGCAGTAGTAATTTTTAATGTATTATTATTGATATAGGGCATGGCTACAAAGTTTTGTATATTGCGAGGCAGTTGATTGGGATTGGGTTGGATGGGCTCCGAGTTGAGATGGAAGTAAAGATACGGAGCAGAATAGAAAAGGAAGCCGGAAACGGGGAGAGTGGAATTTTTTTCATGTTGACTTGCTATGATACATTTTGTCAGTCTTTCTTGAACGGAGATCATGCAATAAAGAATGAGCGTGTATCATGGGCATTGCAGTTCCATGTCATGACATGACAATGCCATTCGCTGCCCGGACTCCGGACGGCTTACCGGAACCTAGCCTAACAATAACTATCTGACGATAAAAAAGTGTAATCGTAACGGCTAACGAGTAGTTTGGCTAACTAGTAGAGCTGTAATATTATTATTATATTGATAACTTGATGGTCGTTGCCTGCACTAGCTTTATAGGCACCTACTGCTGGCTCTGTTCATAGAATATAGGGCAAAAGACCGGGTAGGCCCCCTCTCCGCCTATCTGTAGTACACGTGTATGTACATGTGTTCTTAATATTCATACTTGCATGCCTATTATTATTAAATGACGTCAAATCCATCCAAAAGTCAACTGACACAGACATGAATCGACAATAAAACTGTCGGCTCTATATTCGCATTTATTACAGCGCACTTTTCTCATTACTAAAAACACTCTTACTCTACTGTACTTGCTAGGATGATTAGGCATTCGTACTCAACGCATACACTTACATCAACGCATATATTTACATGAAATGCTAATATTTAATATTATGGTAATGTACGAATTTTTACTGTTGAATTATTTCCAATCACAACAATTGGTCACACATTAAGGGTCTATAGTCTTCCATATAATATTATTTCTCCAGTTTTTACCCGTATTATTTAACTTATTCTAAAGCTAGAGCAAATTGTACATCATCATCGTCTAAACCATTGCAAACTTTTATTTATGGCAGGCAGGACTCAGGAATTGTCTTCAACACAGAATCTGGAAAGGGAGGAAAACTACAAAATTGGGGTGTTTTGACCTTTTTTGACTACGGGTAGGTGACTACGGGTTCCAGGACAGAGGAGAAGGAGTCGGTTGGTAAATTTGAAAATTCCTGAAGCCTGATTTATGCTGCCTTCGTTGTGGTATGAAAAGCCAGTCTCATAATTACTTATCTATTGTATTAACATAGTGGAGTACTATATAATTACCTCACTAACATTTATTTCCATTAGCTATTTATTAGATTGCTGATGGGACAGGCGGCAGCGTCAGACTACAACGCTGATGATATTTACGCTTGCTACTTATTTGAGGAAGAAATATGAAAACAACAGGATTACGTATGTGCTGGCCATGTGTAGAAAACGAAGAAAGAGTCTCTGGAAGAGAGGAGGATCAGCTGCAAATGATTTTCCAATGTGTTATAGGTAGGTACCCTCTTTAAATTAAGGAGATAGGAAGGAAGAGTAGTTTTGTCTGATATAACTGCAAGACCAAAGTTAACTTATCCCTAGATGGCAATATGTAGTAGTTTACCCAGAGTGGAAATGTATATACGCGGAGCATATACATTTCCAACGCATTATATATATAGCGTGAAGAATTCTAAGGACATCGCCCCGATCCATAAAATATCCATGAGTTTTTGTGACGATGGGACATCAGTGTCTGTCTCCTCAGGAAACAGAAAATAAAGACGGAAAAATTTTGTTGGAAAAGAAGGGAGAGGAGAGGGGAAAGGTCTGAAGAAGAACTCGGAGACATCAACTAAGGTTTCCATATCCAGGGAAATAGAAGTGACGACTCTGTGAGATACGGTTTAATGTATGATTGCTCTCCCGTCTTGTTAGCGGAAAGGACAAGGCAGAGTTATGTTAGGACGAACGACTACCTAGTAATGTTATGTTAAGTTAAATTAAGGAGAGAGGGTGACTACCAGATCTATAAATGTATTTATAAGTACAACTGCTAAGCACATATCCGTCAACTACTTTTACTGCTTCCACATTCTCTAATACATTTATATCCTCCTATGCCACCTTCCACAGCTACAAGCACCCACAATATAACCTACCTACGGCTACTACCTACGTATATTATATCTGCACCGAGACTAAAAGTCTAGAACGTCTAATTGCATGTAGGTACATAATATTATAAGTATATCCAGTATAGAACATGTAGAGTAGTAACCTAAGAGTGTCTAAACCATATCTGAGAGCGTGTTGGAGGAAGACGCAAAAATATTACCTTAGAGAGAATGCATATGCTTACTATAATGTGCATTAAAAGTAGATATAGCTAAAATTCCTAAAAGTTTTTGCCGTATATCTCCAAATAAGTACATTTTTCATCCCGCTCCAGTTCTTAAGTTCAGTTCAGACCATATTTAAGGAATTTATGCACCGGGACAGAGACCTGGCCAAATTTTTGTTGTGGTGTGGTTTAAATTTTGGTGAAAATATTGATAAATGAATGCAATTAAAATGCTTGATCCATCAGTTGTTTAAAGGATTTTTTATTTTGATGCATAAGAATTACAGCACAAGGAAAGGTTTGTAAAATGTGGGAAATAAATCTCCTCGTGCAATCTGTGGGTTTTTTGTAGGAATGGGACCTTGTTGGGAAATGTATGGTATGCTCTCATGTATGGGACTGGCAGAAATATCTAGCCGTGCGTAAGTGCACACGTATCCGTGCGTGGACTTGTATAGGGCACATACTACTTAATATTATTGAGTAGCTACCACGAAACTATTTACCTACATACCTATAGGCACCTATCTTGCAAAATAAATTATCATATATATCTGACTGTGATGCATAATGCCTTACAGAAACTACTTATTAGTCCGGGAAAATGGAGAAAAAGAGATAGGGGGCACAGAGATTCCATCCAAGTTTCATCTTCAGCTAATTATCAGATGCAGTTGTTGACTGTATGTAATAACTACGGCTATATTTCAAGGGAAAGCAAACAGACGAGCAGTGCTGAGCATCCTGAAGCTTAAATAGAGCAGTACAGAGAAAGATAATACGTCGTATACATGAGGTTTAGTTAGATTCCTGTAGGTTAAACCTAGCTAAGTGTACAGACTTAGGTAGCACCCGCTTATAGATATAGATTCGCAGATCCTTTAGATTATCTCAACATGCTCTCTGATAAGTGAAGCTTATAGCCATGCCCCAACAACACTACTAATATAATTACTATTTATAGGCCCACGGTAGTATAGAGTGCATTATAGTCGTGTGCTTAGTGTAAGAAGGCGGAATTAGTGCTCCTCCTACGCTTAGGCAGATACTACTGGTATAGTATTGTAGTATGGGAGAAAGAAGGCATTTTAGTCTCGTTTAGAGAAGAAGAGGATCCCCTCACCTAAACCCATTAATTAAAACGTCGCTTAATGAGTGCCGTTCCGTAGAGATTTCACAAGTTATCTGTGTGCATGCATTCACTTTGACATGACAACTTTTCTATAAGTTCCCTGTTCAGCTCAGCTCACAATCAGTTCAATTCCGTTGGAGTTCGAGTCGGAGGCCGCAGAAAAACACGACGAATTCCCTTCCACTCCATGTCTATGGGTTTGGGTACCTGCCTCTTGTGGACGACGTAAGGCCCGTACTAATGGCGTAAAGTTGCGACCGGATCAAATAACATTCATTGATGTAAGTAGGTAATGTAATGGCAATGCTAAGAAATTCCATTTCAAAAACCAATATTTTAGCTCTATGTAAAATTCTAACATCTTGTTAGTAAACTTATCAACTTGACTCCACGCTCACTCCCATTATACCAGGAATGCTCATGCATGGATGGATTAGTGAATCACCGTGGTTAGGCTAGGAAATATTTTATTCAATTAAAGCAAGAAAGCGTGAGTAAAGAGAAATATGTGTATTTGAAACATTATGCCTATTATATTGCCGGATTGGAGTTGTGTGGGGTGCGGAGCTGCAGTGGAAATATGAATCGGATTTGATAATTCAAATTTACATGAAGATAGACCACAGGCAGGTCCTCGTGAGAATTACAAGCATAACACGAGGTCATGGCATATTAGAGCAGGCAAGCAAAACTTGGAGTCCCGCATAGGGCACGAGAAGGGGCAAACACCTACAAAGAAGAACACACACTTGCTCACTTGTGTGAAGAACGACCTCCCCTCATGCCCAACGTAAATAATATGTGTAAGTAAACTTTCACTTGGATTTGGACGTCTTGTCTGCTCTCCCGGTATTTTCTCAACTTTATACTTTATGCTCACTTTCCCTCACTCACTTCGACTTCTCTTTTAATTATTGCGAGTAGGCATAGCTTTATCCTCTCCAGATGTCTTACTACTTATTGCTACAGATGTAGGCAACTATCTATAGCTACGCCTAGTATATCCCATTTATCCATGATCCCTACTATTTCCTTTTCTTGACTCAATGCATCTATCTCTATCAATGCCATTACCAGGGTTCCTACAAATCACTTTTTTAGAATTCTGATTAAAACCCCCAATCGTACTTTGACAGTCTTTTGACGAGAGTCTTATCATATTTATTTCAAGTTTTTTACAGAAAGTTTTTACAGCACAACCGAGTGGTCGAGTTAAATCCTGGAAATCAACCACGAAAAATATATACGAAAAAAACTTTTCAGTCATTTTCATTTTATTACATGTACACCATGGGGAAAGTACTCCTGTGTACTTCTGTGTGTTAAAAATAATAAAATAACTCTACAATTACAATATTAATAAACCAAGTCGCGTGGCTAGCGTAGCCCAGTGTTCTGGGCGCTGGTGTAGTATGAGCTTATTTTATGTAGCCTGAACATTCAGCTCATTTGGCCTTACGGATTATATAAAATTTTGTTTGGCACTAAACTAATTTGCCATTTGCTTAACACACTAATTATACTTGGTGGCATAGAATAAATAGTTGGCTCTATATTAATATTGTTAATACAATAAAGAATTAATGGGCTAAGCAAAAACAGAAAATTATTAAATGTTAATTTAATTGTGCAATGACTTCTGAAGTGAAAATTCAAGACGAAAGTCGAAATTCTTCTTTCCTCTTATTTGAATCTTCTATTCAGCGTCTAATCGAGTGACAGAAAATTTAGGAAAAAGTTGTTGAAGTTGAACGCAATTTAAATCTATATTTATCGCCTCATCTTGGAAATGCTAAAGAGTTGAATGCTTACAATCGCATTTTGAATAAGTATGAATATAATAATTTTCAAAAGAAGAGACCCATCTAGCCATTTTTTCTGTCTTCATTATGATTTAAAAGCATTTGGGTAAGAAATGTGGACGCCGTGGTATTTATGCATATCCCGATTTGCAGTAGGCAGAAATGTATTCAGTACAGTGTTCCTTCATAATGAGCCTATAGAATCAGCATTCAGTGTTATTATAAGTAGTCGAAAGTACGTACCTGTGCATTTCCTAACGCTAAGTGTATCAGTCAAGTCAAGCCTAGGAAGCTTTTTCGATTTGAATAGCGATGGTAGTAAAAGTATAAAAGAAGGTTGAGTTGTTGAGTAGCTGAACTACTTTTACTTAAATATAGTTTGGGGAAGTCTTGGAAGATGTATCGATTGATATGTCGACTAAAGTGAGCGTAGAGTGAGAGAAAAAGTTTTTAATCTTGGTTTAATTACATCGAGACTGAAAACGTCTCAATTTCGCTCTATGCATCCAATACTGAGTAGAGAGACAAGGGAAGGCGAAGCCACACCAAACCCAAGCAAACCAGCCTAAGAGCCGGACTTGTAAGGCTGGCTTATTTGCTATAGTTAATAACTGCGAGTGCAGGTTTAGTCTATTGTTCTCTCTCTGTATACTTAAGGAAGGGACCATTAGTTAGCTGCTTGGGAAAGGATAGCTACTTGCGTCAAGACAGGCAATTCTAAGATGCGACTTGACTCCCATTCCAACTAAGAGAACTACTACTTACCATTACATATACATGTGGCAGGCCCCAGGTAAACCAGCCAAAACAGATATTCACTTAGACCAACTTCCAGTTTTGGAATTTTTGGTTTTAGAATATTTTATATCAACTGAAAACAAATTATTTAACCAAATATTTTACAATTACTTGTGTTTACTAATTTCAATTACATCTTTACTAATTTTAATTAACATCTTTACTAATTTCAATTAACATCTTTACTAACTTTAATTATCATCTTTACTAATTTCAATTATCATCTTTACTAATTTCAATTATCATCTTTACTAATTTTAATTAACATCTTTACT
>JABASH010000069.1:0-65789 GCA_019776445.1 Tomocerus maximus
TATGTCAACAAGGAGGATATGTCCACGGGGAGGATGTATCATGTAATCATTTTTTCGGACCTCATTTTCGATGATTTGGGAATTAACGGCATGTGTTCATAACTTTTGGACCCATTCTGAGACCATGAGTACACTACCCGGTCAGACTAAAAGGCCCCATCCGCCCCAGCCGCACCACCCGCCCCACCCCGAAAAACCTAACCTAATTTTTCATAATCTAACTTAAACTGAAGGGTGGGGCGGGTGGTGCGGCTGGGGCCTTTTAGTCTGGCCGTACACTACCCGGATCAATTACCAAGTAGTGACTCTATTGTTTACTATTGTATGCGCACATTGTTGCTCACAAACTTCATTGCGCT
The DNA here is from genome assembly GCA_019776445.1 of Tomocerus maximus. Lineage (NCBI taxonomy): Eukaryota > Metazoa > Arthropoda > Collembola > Entomobryomorpha > Tomoceridae > Tomocerus > Tomocerus maximus. The sequence continues at coordinate 360 of JABASH010000069.1, forward strand.
CTGGCTGTTGATTGATATCTGAAAATTCGGCATAAGAGATTTTTTAAATATAATTGTCATTTGTCGAAATTGAACAATTCAAGCATATAATTCTTTATTATAGGGTGGAAAATCTTTCCCTAAATCAGGAAATGAAGCTTTGGTAAAGGCACTTAGCCAATGGGTATTCAAAGAGAAGGGTGTTCTTCGTCTAAGCAATGTAACTCATCACAAGTCCGGTGAAAGCGACGCTCCTGTTGCGTACACTGTTACAGAGGATGTTGTGTATACTGTTGCTCTTGAAGAGTTGGTTTCCGGCGTTTGGCAAGGCTATACAGCTACTGATGTACAACTGGAGTTTGTAAGAATAGATCCATTCGTGAGAACTACACTTAAACGCATTCCGGGGGCAGCAGGCTTGTATGAAGCTAGATTTAAAATTCCTGACGTCTACGGAGTTTTCCAATTTAAGATTGACTATCAGAGAAAAGGATACACTTACTTAACTAGTGCTACGCAGGTATGCATAAACATTATTTTTTTTACATTAAATATTTTCTAGTAGACTGAGCAAGTGCTTTTTTATTCGTTCCAAAAAATATGTTACTATTGACCGCAATAATGTCCTATTCTATTGCATTTCATTTCATATTACCTTTTTTTTTTACAAATTTCCAGGTTTCGGTGCGTCCACTGGAACACACTCAGTATGAGAGATTCATTCCAGGAGCATTTCCGTATTATGCTAGTGCCTTTTCTATGATGATTGGTGTTACATTGTTTTCATGTGTTTTCTTGCATTACCGTGAAAAAGACAAGAATGAATAATCATTTCAGATTCAGATACTTCAGCGTATTCTATCATCATAAGTTTCCAGTGTTTGATTATTTGTTGTATGTATGACTGTTTAAAACCTTGTTGACTGCCTATTTAATTTGGTTGGTTAGCTGTGGCGTGAAAAGTGAAAATAAACAAGAGGGGAAAGTCGAATAATTTTTATCATTTCTACTTTCTAATTATTCCTCTAGTGAGCCCGCAAACATATTTATATGGTACCGGATAGTACCGAATAGTAAATGGAGTACTTAGAAATACATTTCGGTCAAAAGTACGATCCAAAAGGTATAATTACTGTATGAAAATTTTCCCAACTTTCACCTCACAAAAACTTCGTTAGAGTAGACCGGGTGAAAGTACCGCTTAAGGTTTTGTATGGGGCAAGCATAGGGAAAGTTACAGACTGTAAGCGTGTCAACTACAATTTAGATCAAAGAGTCCACATTAAACAAAAGGGATGAAAGTGGATGCATGTTACAAATTAAAGCATGATATTGATTTAGATTTATAGCGGTTTTAATCACTTGTGTTTGAAATTAACAGACAGTAGCAATTAATTTTTAAACTTTTGGATATTATATACAATTCAATTAGTAAGATACGTAAAATTTACTATAAACGCAATTCATTCGTGCATTGAATTACTAGGAATCATATTAAACCAGACAGGTTAAACTAGACAAAGGGTTTCAGCATTTTCTATCAAATCTTTAAGACATGAAAATATAAAGCAGATTGAAGATATATCTTACTGCATAAAGTAAATCCAAAATATATACTAAAATGATGCATTTTTACATAACATGACACGACGGCTTTTGACACCAAATTACGAGATACACAGCACAAGTAACCCCTGTTAGCAATTTCTTGATTAATTCATTGGTCATTCTTCATAAAATGACTTATTCGTTTATCTTCAAAAATACATGCTAATATATTTATTATGACTGTTTCTAATTATGAGAATGACAATTCATATACAAATATCTTTTACAGCTAAACTATATAGACAAATATAATATACACAACATAATAAACTAAGACTTTATTTCTGCCCTACCTAATTCGAAATTATTAGGAACATGCAATTAAAATGGCAAAGTCCATTATTTAGTATAGATGAAGCTGGACTGAACTTCCAAGTGGTCAATAATTAATTGCTAATAATATATTATTGTCGTGCTGTGTATTACTAGGCTCAAGGCTCAATTTAACGATGGCCACTCATTTTTGATCCAATTAGTTCCAATCACTTAATGATTTTTTGGAATTCCAATAATATGTATACTGTCGTAGGCATAAGTGAATGCGCATGTTGCAAGGATAGGCCTACGATAGGCAGTCAATAACGAAGAGAGAACAATACCTCAACTAATTGAATTAAAAATGAGTGGCCATTGTTAATTGAGCCTAGTAATAATAGCAAAGTTAATACTTATTTGCATTTTTAGCACTGTAATTATTCCATCAATATTTTCCTGAAACCATTAGATAGAACCAGTGAAATTCCCTAGTGAATCCTATACGAAATGTCCCCTTTTCTGGAATTTTCTGATAATTAATTCCATAATCTATTAATCTAAATGTTCTTGTGTTTAAATTGCTAATATTATATTTTGTAACTTATTGTGTGAATTGTGGCAAGCCTTATAGTTGCAACTTGCAAGGCTGATCCATCAAGGCGATTTCAGTTTGTTATAGTTGTCAAGAATTGTGGATATCCATAAAGAGATCATAATCTTTGTCATGAATAATAATAACTGGCGAAGTATTTTCTAGTTTGTCTTTACTTTATGACAGAGTGTGCCAAATTAATGCGTAAATACCAACTTGATTTTCCTTTGCTAATTTTACTAACTTTCACCGAACCAAAATGGAGTTGGTAAAAATTCTGGCGAAGGACCTGGTAAAAGATTGTTGAAATAGGCAGCATAAAAAAGTGAATTAGGTATGCACGCTTTAATACGACGCATTCTATAGACTAGTATCTTTTAAATTTCAGTAAAATTAGCAATTTTGGGAAGAACTTCCGAAAGGAATAAATGCTTTCCATAAATACAGGATAATAAAGTACCTGTAGCATCTAAAACGGTACAACTACAGAATGTAATATAAAATATATGCACTACCCTACCTATAGTTATTTATTTAATTATAATAATATTTGTTAAAGTAGACAATTAGACATATAGTAAATGCACCTTTGCGTCAAACTACATACAATTATCACAAAAATATTAAGTAGATTATACGTGCTTACATAATAATATAAACTGTAAATAACATTAACAAATCTAGTAGTTGTCTCATTGCAAAAATTCTTCTGTAACCTCTATTGTGTCTGTAACGTCCAAATCATCTAATTCCACAATTATCAGCTCGCTGACTTCTCTTTCAATAAGTGCTTTCGTTTCAACATGAGAATCTTCCTGACCATCAATGTCATCAGTGTTTGAATAATTGTTTTGTTGGCAGTCAGCGTTAGGTACGCCTGAGAACTCTACGTCAACAACTTGGGCAAAATTGAGATCTTCCATTAATATTTCTTCGGGACTGCTTTCAATGGAATCTATATCGGAAGGAGTGACTGGCTGAGGAGTAGAAAGCTTAACTTTTTTAACTAGAAGTGGCACATCATTTAACGGTTTACTAAATTTATTATCGTCTTCTAATTCTACTTCTTCATTTGAACAACTGGCAGCGTCAAGTGTTTTCCTGGATATTTCATTACTTTCTTCTTCTATTTCATCGTCTGAACAACTGGCATCGACAGGTTCAAATATATTTTTGCTTATAGAAATATTGAATCCATACGATTCATTCCCAAATTCACTCTCCTCCATGGAATCTACATTTGTACTTGACAAAACGTCAGCTGCCGCATCCGCCTCGTCAGCTTTCGAACATCTTGGTGATTTTTCTGGAACTGGAAGGGACTGCTGCTCATCACAAATAACTGGAATAATAAACTCTTTGTCTTTATCTTCGTCCGATTTCTCTTTATCTTTATTATCCAACTGTACAAGATCAATTACAACTGACTCATTTGCTGAGTCTTCCGTAGAAATATCCGTAGGGTTAAGATTTTCACTGGGACCATTTTTAAGCTCGAGGATATTCCCACTACTACTTATCGTGGACACTTTGGAAAGTACGTCTTCTTCAGTACTATCAATTCTTTCTAATTTACTCGATTTACTGGAAAAGTTGGAAGTAGAAATTGAAGAGTTGTCTTTCTCCAAACATTGCTCAACTGTTACATCTGATAACTCTCCCTCTGACAATATTTCACTGCCTAGAGGGAATACGTCACTCGACTGCTCCCCTGTCCTCTTTTTGTGAGGAGATTCTACCACGGAGTTAGTTTTACAGGAAATTGCTTGAACAGCATCTGGTGTGACTGGCTCTGTTAATGAGATCTTTTGAAATTTAGCTGGAGAGTGAGGAGATTCATAATCAGTCAAAGATCCGTCAGAGATCTTATCTTGTGAAAGTTCGGAGATATTCTCCAATGCTAATGCAATTGGCAAGTCCAGCTGAATTTTTCGAGGTTTCTTGTCTCCCTCTTCAAATGAGGTGTCTAGATCGACAACCGGAATAATATTTTCCTTCGTCATACACTCATCAAAATCATTAAATGAATCTTGACTTTCAGCTTGAGCTGAAACGATTACTTTTTTACCCTTTTTCTTTGCAGAGCTCCTCGTTTTGGGTTTAACACGTTTACATTTCTTAATTCGAGGGTCACAGCTATTAATTATAGACTCCGCTTCTGAAATATAAATTCATAGAACAATATTGACACTGAATCGATTAAAAGTTTATGCTTACAATGTTTATGAATTGAAAATTCTTGTTTTCAAAATTGAAAATTAAATAGGGTATATGGTAATGGTGGATATAATATAATATAAACTATGAATCACTTTAAAGTAAATTCGGTGTGAATGAAACGTACCAGAGAAATCTGTTGATGATATAATTTCTCCAGGTTCTAAGTCAGCCTTTTGTGTCCTGTAATGCCGGGCTTTTATTTTTTCTTCAGTGAAAGCATCTTCGACCCCTTCCTCATTAAACTTCCCTTCGCCCCCGCTAATAGAAGAAGTTTCCCAAAATCTAAAAGTATGAACAGATTAGATAACATATTGTATTATAACAATAACAATAGTTGTTAATTACATTGATAATTATTTAATTTGTATTCGAAACACAATACTTAAATAGGTATTACTAATTTGCAGGGCTGCAAAAATTTCCCAAAGCGGCGGCCGCCGAATTTTTCCCCTTTTCCTGCCTTTTTTCCTTTCCCCCCTTTCCCGGCTCATTTTTCTCTTTTTCCCGCTTTATTTTCCTTCTTCCCCCCTTTTCCGCCGCTTTCCTAATTTTTAAAGTCACGTGGACCAATTTGGTGTAATCACGCCCCCTGCGGAGGCGTGTTTTGTCTGTAAAAGCTAACGCAATAATGTAAAAGTGTCCTCAGTATCCTGGATATCAGGATACTGGGTTTTTTGCAGCCCTGCTAATTTGCCTTAATAACCTTGTGCCCTTCAATTTGTGTTTTAAGATTTGGTTACAACCAATACAACAATATTAAACATAAATCATTGGATACTGAAATAAATAAATGTTGCACCACTATATTCACATGAACCATGCACCACAGTTAAAGCTAATTGTCAAAAACCAGTATTAATTACTAGATTGAAGAATTAAAAAGCATACATGGCCGACACCCCTCGTGAGGGTTTGCGTAATTTTTTCCGCTGAGGTTTTCTTTCTGCATTTTGAACGTTGGCATCAACTTCGTATCTTTCCGAACCATAATTAAATGGTGTGACGGGGAGTTGTCTTTCTCTTGATTCCTGTTCGTCGATTGCTGAGGGTGAGCGTTGATTCATTGAAGAGTTGACCCCCTGAGAAGGGCCCTGCAAGGGAAGTCGAACGATGCTGCTGGGACTGGAGGATTTTGATCTTCTGGGCCTTCTGTGACGCCGACTTTTCCGTTCCCTGTTTTCGTCCATCCAAGGTCTTCTAGGATTTTCTCTGGATTTTCTCCGCCCATCTCTACTATTTTCCTTTCTCTCAGATGGAGAATTTGGGTGTCTGCTTCGTCTTTCTTTCTTATGTTTTCTTCCACGATTCCTTTCTCTATTCTGAGGGGAAAAATCTCTGGCTTTTGTTGAGGTTGAAGTATACCGAGATGAAGAAGCGTTAGCCTCACTACTTCTTTCTTTTCTAATTAGATTGAGAATTCCTGGGGGGAGTTTTACTGAGGTCGGCACACCATCCAAGCTTAGTTCTTCCGAAGAAACGGAAAGGGAACTTGGAGGTGAATATAATCCTGTCTTTGTTGCTAACAGATGATTGCTCAGTTTACTAACTGCTTCAGTTAGATTGATATTAATCTCACTTGGTGGTCTCTCGTGATCATATATCAAGTCCTCCTCATCAGTGTCCTAAAATTCCCAAAAATATATGTAAAACAGGTATTACCACTGCCCTTGCATATCTATGATTAAAAATGAATGAACACCCGTGCTAAATAATGCAAGTCAGTGAGAAATAACTAGCAAAATGAAATGAAATAAGAAAACACTTGAATTTCCACTTTAAAAACTTTTATTGTTCATTAGGGTTCATAGTTTATAGGTATTAAGATACACAATGTAGTAGTTTTATTAATATGTAACTTTTAGTTTGAAAAACAATACAATGAAAACTTAAATACTCTGACTTTGACAATTCAATTAGACATACAGATATATATAGTTTTGCATTTACTACTTATGTAAACTTATCTGTTACAATGTTACACATATATTGTTAACGTTTATGATTTACAGGATAATAATGCTACAACTTCTGTTACCCTTATATATAATAAATCGGGTCACACAAAATTCAAGTAATTATGAATGCTTAATAATAGTACTAAGCCACATAAAATGATTAATTCTAATGACAGTGCTAATCATGAAGAGCAAATGCCTTAACAATATCTAAAATTGTTCTCTCAACAGTGCAGAGGTAATACAATGCAAAGAGATTAAAATATGATATCAATCCAATGAGTTACTAAAACTGATAAAATCCGAACCGGATACTCCCCTTCAAAAGTAAAGTCAACAAAATTAATTCACCTTATCTTCAGGTGCAGGGTTTCCAGCATAACCTCTGCGACTGAATGGAGAACGCCTTCCTGAGCTTACTGGGCTAGTTGGTCTTCCTCGTCCAAACCCTCGACTGCCCCCATAAGGGTGATATTGAGAACTTACACGTGAATTACTTCCAGACGACACAAATGGATTTGATGTATTTTGCAGAGGATTCGGGACACTCGGAGGAGGAGTAGCAGCTCTATTTAAATTTAACATCATTGAATAAATTTTACCATAATGTAACATTATACTAGAAAGAATGATTTACATTGAATTCAACTACAGACCTTGTACCAAAGGTGGGCAATGGCGGCAAAGCAGATCCAGACGATCGACTGGCTGGGATAGAAACATTAGGTGGCTGTGACTCCTCATTTCTCCGTGTTCCACCAACGGAATGAAATATGGAAGACTCCCGCACACCTTCATGGTTTCTATTTCTACTACTTTCTTGGGTAACAGTTGAAGTTCCACTTATGTTAGCAATCATTGGAGCAAAAACCAATGAGAGATGCTGCCTTAAAGCTGAATCGCTTATAGTTTCTCTACCACCAATAACCAAAGCTTTTGCTATCAGTTCTGCGATTTCATTCTTCTGGGAAAAACTCAGATGTGCTACAGCGTCACAAATTGTTGAACTCTTGTCATTATCAGGAACTGGACGTCTGGCAACGGGAGAGATTTGTGAAGGAGCGACAGTTATTTCCTCCTTCACACTTGCAACGGCAACTGATTTCGCAACTTCGACAGGGCGTGAAACTATTTGGGGTTCCAACTCCATTGATAAAGTTACATCAAGAGCTGGTTTGAATTGTTGACATTGAGGAGAATCCAAAATTGCATTTAATGCATAGACTGTTAAATTGATACTTTTGAGCACATCTCTAGCCACCACATTGGCCCGAATCTATTTTGAACATTTATGGTTTACTATGAATTTAAATTAAACTTAATGACGACTATTGTAAATAGTAGACGCAACATTAAACGTTACTCTCTTACTTACCACATTCATGAACTTGTCTCTACACTTAAATAGTAACTCCACAAAGTCTTTTTTGTTAAGCAAGGAATAAGATTTGTTGCGTTTAGAAATTTCTAGTTCTTCAGCCTGCAAGATTTAACTTTGGTCAATAAAAATAAATACTAGAAATCAGTGATTAAAATTCAAAAAGTATAATTTCAATTCTTACCATCTTAAAAAATTCTTGTACTTGTTGGGCATAAATTCCCAATGTCTGATCAATCTGGCACATTAACCTTAAGACTTGAACTAAATCAAATCCATCAAAATCATAACTAGCAACAGAACTAGAACCAGCATCTGATTTTGCGCTTCCCATTTTCTGTCCCGTTAGTGTTTCCCATGTGGATTTGATATCATCGACTGTAACATTTGCCTTCTTAGGGTTTGCTTTTGTAACTGGTTCTGACGAAAAACAATATACAACATTTAATTAGCCGAATTGATGAAATTAAAAATTGGACGAAAAAATTAAATATTATAGAACACTGGACAATAAATCCGTGTGCATACCTTTGGATTTATGGTCACTGCGGCCATCGTCTGAAATAGACATAGCCCTGGACATTTGGTCGTCACTCCCTCGGTCACTAACGCTGAGTGGAGGTGGAAAATTCAAAACATTACTAGGTACGATAATTCGATTTACCGCTGGCAAAAAGCTGTATACTTCCACTTTTACAGTTTCGGCTACTGGAGTAAATCTCAAGTTACGGAGGGAATCATAGTCCATGCCATACTTCTGTTTGATCTCTTTTCTGAAGACATTATTTTAACAGTAAACCAACAATTAGCAATAAATAAACCAATGATGATATTGATATTAACGACCAATCTTCAATCTAATATTTCATAGATTGATATCAATAGGATTAACATACATCTTCATGTCGCCTTCAGCTTGTAAAAGAAATATCACACGCTTCAGCCAAAAATCTTTCCACTCAACCACGTAATCATAAGTATCTGGATCTTTTCCACTTTTCTCAACTTCCTGATATCGTCTTTCCCAAAATTCTGTCCATTCTTCCGCATATCTTGGATGGTCTTCTGGTTTATCTTGCAATTGCTTTTGCCGATCTTGAAATTGCTTTAAATACCTACAAACAAAATGCCATGAATATAATACTACATACAAGTAACTTGATTTCATCCTTTTATGATTATATGCAGTTTATACATATTCTGTTCAGCTTCCATAAGATTCCATCTGCTTTCCATATCTGCAGTCCACTTCCCATCTACAGTCAGCGCCAATTTTTCATGAAACTCCTTATTATCAGGCTTAACAAATGGTTTTGGACTCCTAGATCTCGACCGCCGTTGCCTCTTTGAATTGCTAGGAGAACGGGATCTTCTTCCTCGGTTTGTCCGAGCCAAAAATTCTTCCACTCTATCAATAGATGACGATCGCCGACGATTAGGAGGAGTACGAGATCGTCTATTATTAGGTAAATGTCTTGGAGACCGAGATCGCTTTCGAGGTGATCTTGATCTTGAGCGTCTTTTATGACGGTGCCGAGGTGGAGAATGTCGTATTTGAGAATGGCGTTGTGGTGATCGGACAATAAACTGAATTGGAGAACGGGATTTTCCTCTCGGGGATTTAGATTTTCTTCTTCGAGGTGACCGAGTTTTTGACTTTGATCTTGACCGTTTTCGATTTGCCCCTGGCATTACTGGTACTTTAATAGGCAATCCTTTTCAAACAAAAATTTTACATTTCAACAATCCTGTAATTGTGTATTGCCTTTCTTTATGATTTGTAACAATACACAATATTGCTAATTATTCCTGACTATATAAAATTAACTTTGAAATTCAATTAATTGTGCATACCGTATAACCCGGTTTAGTTCGCCCCCGGGTAACTATTGCCTATCCATGTATGTAAGGCACTTTAAAAAACAATTTACATGGAATTTACACTCTTTCAATTTTTCGCATAAAAGCAAGGGTGAAGCAATAGTTAACCCCGTTGAACTAATAAATCTGGTTTTACGGTATATTATTTAGTACCCCACAGTCGGCCACATGTATAGTGGTAACTTTCATTCAATTAAACGGTAATTTACGGTACCACTAATATGCAAAATCACCAAAATCTTTGGCCAAGCCTGGCTGACAACTGACAAGATGTTCCCAAAATAGATTATTCCATATCCAATACAAACACGCTCATCTGCAACCTTGGAGAGTCACATGTCAAACGCAATAATCCTCAATCCTTTATCCTACCGATAACTGAAACAATGAACAACAATAATACGAACCAAAAAAAACTAAAACAAATTACCAAGAAACAACAATATTACCGTCCCATTTAGATCCATACAATATCATTTCGGGAGTTAAAGTTATTCAGTGTCACTCGCGGTTAGTTAGGTATTAGGTTACTAACTTAAACTCAACTTACACATAAGATCCCAACTTCACACTAATTTTAATCAAATCTCCAAGAAAATTATTAAAATTTTCAGTTAATTAACTTAACTAAATATGAGTAACAATTTTCAATTTTTCAGCTTTGGAAAAAGAAAACAAAATGCACCATTTTACAGGATCAGTTAAAGTTAAAACACCGGAGCGCGAATTTTGATTTGGATAAATACATTTTTGCCAAAAACAGTTTTACTATTCTACTATACCTTTATGTAAGTAATATTTTTCGTTTTCGGCAGCATTAAATATTTTACACGAAATTGATTTAGCAAGAATTAGCTGTGAGAAGAGCACCTCAGAAAAAAGTAAAATATCAATCAGTATTTCCTGACTTTGACTATCAGGAATCTTAAACGAAACTGCAACCGTTATTCTTATTAATCAGTAGTCAAGTATTCATTACCAGTACCATCACAAGTTGACCTATAACGCAATTAACTAATAAAAAGACAATAAGGAAGCTAACCAGTTGATGTCTTAGTTCGTTCCATTTCGACCTTGCCCGGTCTTGGTTTTGCTGCAGCCTTCTCACCATCAGTCTTTCCGTTTTGATCGGTTTCCTTTTTAACGCTTTTATCTTTATCTTTCTCACGTTCCTTTTCTTTCATTTTGCTATCTTTATCTTTATCTTTATTATCACTTTTCTCGGTTTTAGATTCAGTTACTTTTAACTTGACTTCAGATTTCTCATCTGATTTGGCCATTTTTAATGCTGAAATTTATAAAAACGATACAGTTAAACACTTATGCAGGATATTACTTCTAAAAAACTAAAACATTGTTTTTGACTGCTTAATAATATTCACTTTTGTCTGTTACATGAAATATTATACTGTTTTACTGCGTCATGCTTATTGCATGCAAATAAATAACAAATTACTATTTAATAATATAAAGTATGTAACTGTTCAAATTCATAACCCGAGCTGAAAACGGTAGAATTTCCTATCATATCAAATCCAAATGAAGTGAACAACATTTTATCGAAAACGCGAAAGTAATCTAAACCAGAACAATTGCACAAAATGTATTCCATAATTTGGCTGGATATATAGAATTATATCTTGCAAAAAGTTTCATGTTAGTTTTACAGGACGATGTCTATCACCCGTGGTGTTAACACACTTGGCAAAAGCCTTTTTTGGAATTGTATATTGTAATTGTAATTCCAAATTCCAATATTAACTAAATAGTAAATTCACGATGCCGAGTATTGCCAACTGCTGGCTGACATTATACTTTGACATTTGATCTGCATAGGGCAGAGAAAAGGAGGTCTAAGTAAGTTTGCGTTTCAATTCAAGACAGAATTATTTTCCTCACTATTATTATTTTGTTAAACTTCTTGAGGTCCCTACAGTGAGACATGTGCAGTAAGAAGGTGCTACGTTATCGTTAACTATGTATGATCAATCATTTTAAAACCCTTACTAACTGCCATTATACTGTACTAATACATATCTTGAGTCAGCACATTGTTTTCATTTCAAGTAAAAAACCTTATCTTATCAGTTTTGGTGTAAGTAAGCGTATATTGCAATACTTTAATAAGATACTACGCCTTTTCATTCTATACAGGCATTATGCATATGCATGCACAACTAGTCATCAAGCAAAGTTTTTCATTCAAAAGTATCCAAGGATGCTAAGATATGAATGCCAGCACCGGTGCATAATCAGCATTAACGCATTCATGAAACTACTTAATATACAAACAAATAATATGCATAATCCGAAATACCTGCTACTGTATATAATCTCACTGCAAGATAGGATGTTAACATTTTCAAACAATTCGAGTTTGACAATCTACCTTTGCTTTATATTTAAACTTACTATTACTAAAAAATATACTTACATGTTTTCAACAAATTCTTCCAATGTTCTTCTTTCTTTACGTGTAGGGAGAGATTTGCTTTACCGACGATTAGCTCATTGCACAAATTACATTTTGCCTGAAAATCAGTTAAACAAGTCATCGTGATTTACATTTTATTTATATTGCATGGCAGTGCTAAAAATACTAATAATATGAAGTAGATAGGTAGGTGTACATATATACCACATATATATTTATATGGATATGTTTGCTGGTATAGTCTGATATTAGTAATACTAGCATAGCTCTTAGCTCTATTTGGTGTTGAAATATTATGTAAATCTACAGCGCCTGCGTACAAATATGGCCTACCCTTAACACGCAAACAAAATTTTACGATTTTATATATAAGGATAGATAACATTAACTAACACAAACACAACAGATAGAAAGATAGTTAGTTGTTTATTTGACATACAGTATGGGAAACAAGATACCGTTCATATGACTTTCACCTTGTAAATGAAATTTCTCTTTTGAAGCTCAAACTCCATATAAAGCTTTCACATGTGAAAACCCGACTTGGTGACCGTGAATAGGTTTACATTATGTAATTTAGATTTATATTATTGCGAATGTCATATGAACGATTTCTATACTACCTTATACTGTATTGTATGCATAAGTATCTGATGCAGTATGTATTATGCATGTTTCTACGTTTGCCAATTGCAAAGTCAAAATTGTAACAAATTTGAGCCTTGTGACACTCCAGGATATATCTATATTTTGAGGCTAATTACGTCCAGATTGACTGACAATTAGGCCACTCGTTTGTGATGGAGTAGGAATTTAGGAAAACACTTGCAAATGCAACTACTGCAGTTTGACCTTAATGGAACACAGTATTAGCTAATGGCAAAGGTAGATCTCTTAAAGATCATAATATTTAATTTTAATTCCTATCCCAAATTCAACCCAGCCTAAAACGGCTATTTATTTGCATCTGTTTCTTATCTATAGCCATAGCTATGTGAATGTACAAAAGTGCAGGAAAGAGGGAAGCTATAGGAAATAACTTTCACTTTGTTATATGGAACTTGGAACGCATGAATATGAATATCTAAGTTTTTGTCGCTTTGCATTACATTACACAAAATAAATATTTAAAATATAAAAATACTAAAAAATCAGCTACAACACTGTTGCTGTTTAAAGTATTTTGCATTTCTTGCGGCAACGGAATATTTAATATTGATGAATAGTTATCATGTCCTGTGTCCTCAAGCCCGGCGAGAATTGCAAAAGCAACATTTGCCAGCTTTTACGATCCCATTCCTCTTCCATTCAATCAGACACAATGAAAAAATTATATCCTATTAAAATTAAGTCTTTATGAATGTAACCCGACTCATATGAATATTTGATCTCGTCACAGAAATCTGCCCTGCCGATGCCACCCTGCTTATTGGCTTTGGCATGCTTATGTGAACTTTTCATTAGTGTGGGAGTGACCACAAACATTACGCCTTGATGACCAGAAGCCATAGGCACCACAATCTATGTCATAATGATATGCACTCACTCACAACTTATCCCATAGCAAACTGTCTCGAACTTAATAAATACAAATACACTAAATCGATGATTTTTTAAAGGATTTTGGGACCGGGATCCCGGCTGAAAATAGGTTAATTTTTAAGTTAAAAATTCCAAGCCAATAAAAATGGGGCTGCCAATTCTCTTACTTTGCAGAGGGTTCGGTCGGTGTAGTATACTATCAACTATACAGTTCAAAGTCTAATAATAGCAGTTAATTTTAAGTAATGTATATTTTATATTACTATCAATACACTTTGGAAGGCTATCCTTTCACCTTAATATAACACAACTGTGGACACCTTAAAGTTACTGTAATCTGTAATCATAATGAGTAGATAAGTCGATTAAATTTCAAGGAGGTACAACGAGAAGGGTGTTTCCCTTACGTGAAAATTGTACATACATACTAATATAAGATGTTACTGTACTGCACAAGACAGGAAAAAGAATTTCCTCTTTCTTCCATCATGTTACCTTTACCTATAAGAGTTACATACTGCACCAGTAATCAACACTATGCAATTAATACCAATACAACACAACTTATAAAGAGTTAGTCATTTATAATTTTATACCGCATTTTAAGATCCTTCAATGACTAACAAGCAAGCAACAATAGTAGGTCTGAACATGGGTTCGCTCATCCCATGGGTCTGAATATAATGCTTTCATGAATACATAATGATTAGGACTCTTTTCACACATTGGCAGACACCATAGGTCATAGGTTCTTTTTTTGCTATGTTACAAACACAGGGGAAACTACAATATACTAGTAAGGATAAGGATGACATTTTAATCTTTGCCCTCTGCTTATTCTCTTAGAAGGAGGGTTTCCGGTACATTTGTGGTAATCCAACTGAGACATCCTCCCCAATGAGCAATATTGGCCAGGCTGTCCGATAGCGACTCCTAAGAGGGATTTATTACTCCTAAAAGATTTAACTCCAAAAAGACTCCTTTCCATTCCAATGCCATAAATGGGTCACTTAGACTGGCCAATATGCACGGGGCGGATATTTATGTTGGACTACCACACATTTACTTTACATACAATATCAAAGAATGTTTTCTATGGCATTGGTATCTATGCGTGTAAACAGATCAAAGTGAAAGTCCCATTTATTAACTAGTACCACTCTTCTTTGTATAAGACAAGAGCAACTTAACTCAGTACAATATATATTGCTGTTTATAAAAAGCAACGTCAATTCAGCAGAAATAATTTTCTCCTCCCGTGATAAAAAATGATTAGATTTTCTATATTTGCAAAAATTCTTTCATTCCTCATTTCACGTATTATTTTATGTCGTTTAGACCGTTTTTGGGGTTTTATCTACTTATAGTACACACGCAAGCTTTGAAATACCCTTGTAAGACGTCCACTAAAATAATACTTGTAATGATCAAGAGCTTTTACTGAGAAGCTGATTCACGGTCAGTGGGAATTGTGGAACAAATTCGTGAGAAAATGTTTTTTTGATTTTTTCAAATGCTACTGAACAAATTTAGATGTGTTAATAACGCTACAATGTACACCTACTGTTACATAATAGCATATTCACCTGAAAATTTTCTTTCGTATCATAGCTGGCCCCATTTCTTAAATCAAAAATATTTTGAAAGTTTTCTCCAGCCGTACGAATTTTAGCCTCAAGAAGAGCACGCCCCTAAAACAATCAAACAAAATTAGAGCACATAAAAATATTAGTGACCCACTATAGAAGTACAGAATGGACCTTTAATGAATGTTTTGTGTATGCAGCCACAAAAAAATAAAATAATCCTACCTAATTTAGAAGACTAAGAAGAATTACGACTAGTCATATCAAACTTACACAATATTCATCCGATTTGCCGGAATCTTCGGCTTCATAGCGATAGCTTGAAGATGAAACCTCATTAATCTGACACTCTTCCGTTTCCTCTCCAGGATTACTTACGTGACCTAAAAAACTATCACTGCCATCATTATCATCGTCATCACAGATTGGAATAGGAGCGTCATTTAATTCAGGGACCAAAATTTCGTCGGAAGGAGGATCTTTTTCTTCTGTTCTAAACCACCAAGCAATTTTAACAACTAATAATTCAGACACGGTTGCTGTATCTTCTGCAAGTGGTAATTCAACTTGAGGATTCTCACGAAGGAAAGTTGCTACAGACAGAACTAAGTGACCAACTATTACATCTGAAAGAGGGGCAGCTTGTGATGCTGTACCGTCGTCATCTGCAAAACTGTCTGGCTCATCTGCTAATTCAATTTCGATCTTGATTGTTTCATTTAAGTATGTTTCTCGGGTACCTTCCTTGTTTTGATAAGGATCTGCCTTTGCATGACGGTCTTCGTTATTTTTGGTTTTTCGATATCTTTCGAATTTTAAATTCTCTGATGGAACATCCTGACTGGCAAGAGGGGTCAAAGATGTGATTTTCTTTTCCGGTTTATGTCTTTCTCCATCTTTCTTCTTTGGAATTCTGTTGATAGAAAAATCAATAAATCATTTACCGGAAACTACTGCTTCTATATGACTATACTATAACTACAAAAATCACCTAGTCTAGTCCTTAATCATTAACTCATTACAAAATTATATTACACGCAGAATAAGCCATATAGGTGACAACTAACACATTAACATAAAAAAGGTGCCCTTACCGGAATGAACTCGAGGCAAAGGTTTTCTCTGGGACGCAAGGTTCAACTTTAGCAACAGGCTTTTCTTTCTTCACACCTTTACTTTTTTCTTTCAACATTCTTTCAAATTTATCGAATTTTCTTGGTCTATTTTCGTCTGGTATTCTTTTTCTTTCAAATGGAAGTATGCGAGTACCACCGGCGCTATATTCCGCTTTCCCTTTCGACTGTTCTGTATTTCTTTCATCTCTTTTCTTAGAATTATGATCAGACTTTCTTTTAACATATTGAATATCGCTGCTGCTACTGCTGTTATCACTTCCCGATTCAATCTCTATTCTTGATTTATTTTTCCCTTCATGACCCTTGTCACTGATGTGTTTACCTTCCTTGTCCTTCCTAGTCTCATTATTTGTGTTAGTTTCAGATCCACGATTGTTCCGTTCCAGTATATTAGTGTCTAATGACTTATTCAATTTGACCGAAAACGATATCCTCATCGCCTTTTCTTTTCTGTGGATTTCTTTAATTTTTTCTTTTGGGACACTAACAATTTTCTTATTAGAATCAGCATCTGACTCACAAGTTAATCCGATAAAATCACTTTCCAGGCCAAGTACATTACATAAAATTGTCGAACAATGTTTCAAATTATACTGACTTTGATACTTTAAAAATTCTTTATCAAAAATGGGAATAAACTTTTCTTTTGTTGAACCAATTTCAGGCTGCTCAGATACATCATTAGAGTCGATTATTTCAACTGTTTCATCATTTACATTTGTAGTCAGTTGCCACGATTCGTTTATAATTTCGCAATCCGACGTAGGTTTTGTACTGGACATGCACTCTGTATAAGATTCACGTATTTCTGATTGTTCAGTTTCTGTGTTCTGAGGAAGAACTATGTCATCGATTAATGACTCGACGTTAGATTCTTTATTAACCAATATTTCTTCTGACGGATGGTCACGTATTAAATGATCAGTATCACACACTTTGACCGAAGACCCTGAAGAAGACGACCCTTTCCTACATTCATCAGCAACTTGTACATCATCTGTTTCTGTTCTATTCGGACTACTATTGGGGGTAGGATAAGTTGGGTTTTCACTGCTGAATTCTTCCACCCTTTCCCTCGTTTCTGTTGATCCCCTGCGAGATCTGCCATCTTCAGCTGCCAATGAATTCGTAACAACATCTAGTAGCTCAGCAAAATGATCCGAATTGCTAAATTCTCTAAGGACTTCAGTCCCGACGTCTGAGCCAATAGCATCATGTAAAAAATTGAAGATTCCTTCTTCGTCAATGCCCATTCTTGATAACTCTTCTGGGGTTAAACCACTTTGTCGTTCAGGTACATTTTCTTTATTCTCTTCCGCCATTTTAAGCCAACTTAAATTTCGGATTCCACTTTAAAATACACAGAAATTCCTGGACGATGAAAAACTTGAAAGTTTCCAATCAAATTAAGCTATTAATTATTAACTACAGATCTAAAATACAAAACTAACATTGAAATAACAAAATATTTCCGGATGCGTACATTTAAATTACAACAGGTTAAAAATACATTATAATAAAGATTGAAGTACAATTTCGTTAAAATAATAGTTAAACCGTAATTTATGGGAACACACAAAAAACAATCTGATATAAAAATATCTTTTTTAAAGATGAAAACCAAATAACTGAATTTACGGTAGCAAGATGAGAAAAGATCTTTTATTCATTTGTGACTGCATACATAAACATTCAAAACATGTTTTAAGCTTCTTTCAATTTGACTAAACAAACCCATAAAAATGTAACATATTTAGTGCAAACAGGTACATTCATAGTTTTTCTAAAATAATCAAGTTGTACTATCACTATCACTATCCATTAGTTTTAATTTAAGTAAACATTACAAATACAACTTACAAAAGTAAACTATGGGCTGTTTTTACCGCAAATAAATTGCACCGAGTTTATTACTCGAGTCAGCCATAGTCTACATAGTGTATTGTAGTCTACTAGTTACTCTGGAGTCAAGAAACTAACATACGATCGGGTCAACAACATCCTTCTAGGGAAGATTCCTAGTCAGTCTACAGTCAACAATATTTTATTACTATAATATTATGTTATCAGTATGTACAGATGTACGTACGTATTGTATTACGTAAGTACATTAGCATACATATACAGTATGAGTATACCCTGTAGTATTTTAGATTGTATTAATTTATGAGATTCAGTCTTCAGAGATACTTATAATTTAGTCTATTACCAATTCAAATAATTAAAATATAATCTACTTTATTATGCACATTATTGTTTGCTAATTTTCAATTTCCACACAAAGGTTTTAACTACACATGGTCATAGAACACCAACACCTCCTAGGAATCTTCCTCCGATGAACACCCAAGTGTAAAAATACTTTTATTTAATTGTAGGAAGAAGAATATTTTAATAATATTTACGGTATAAAACAGTGAATGGTACTGCAGCATGTTTTTTATAACTGAAAATTGTATTTAACAAAAGCCGTATGAAATAAGCAACTAACTAATAATCAAAAAATAAAAATTTCCAACCTTGTTCTTGTTTTTCCAAAGTTACCGTATACTTTCAGACAGTTTGCATTGGGAAGCCTTTCTTGAAAGGTTGTAGTATGTCCCATGTGCCAGACATTAGGCAGAATCTTCTCCCCGCTGCAGTTAATTTTACGATTCTCAGCTAAAAAGTCATTTAAGTCATTATGTCACCAACTATACATAATTACAGGTAGTCAATTTCGGTACCAATATCTTTTTTTCCTTATATTTAAGCAAAAATAAAACATGTTGAAAACTATGAAGACAATGTGATATATCATGAACATTTTGGAGAGGAATATCAGAAAATCAGAAGAATGGGAGCTACTGGGTTTGCATTTTGGATTGGAGTCTCTAATATACACAATATTTAATTACCTAAAAAGGATTGAAATTGAAACATTCAACAGTGAAAAAACAAATCATCCAGAATCCAACCAGACTCCATCCAAATCGACAGAGATCAGAATTTAAAAAAATTCCATAATCTAGAACTGAAACAATTCCTTTCAGTAGTGCAGCTAAAAACTGGGCAATACCATTGTTAACTTAATATTGCACAAATGGCAAATGAAAATAAATAGTCAAATTTAGCCATCATACACTGTAGTGGTAGTGGTACGTGTACACAATAATTGTACACAACTGGCAACTCAAAATTAATGAGCAATAAAACAAATAAACGTAGGAATACTATAATATAATTATCACCTCTTTATTCAGCGTTGTTCAGTTATTTATCCCCCATTTTTAGAACTTCTGAATTTCATGCAGTTAGTCATCTACTTAATGATAGTCAATAATAAAATCTTTTTTCCAAGCAGGACAGCCTATGTTCCAAAATGTCCAACCTGTCCTAAAAGTATAAGATAAAAATCAGCAACCAAAATAAGATTAGATAAAACCAAAAGTTATATTATTATGTTGTATGAATGGGTACTTTGTATACAAGAACCGAAATACCATCTACCATTAACCGTGATTAACCTTTAAATTATGTTTTCCGTGTTTTGGCATGTACTCCTAGCCAGTAGCCATGCCATTTGCCATGGTTGGTTGGTATTATATTAAATGGAGAATGGTTTTGATTGACCGATAATGATTCTGAAATACTGAGCGTCTGAGCGATATTTATAACTGTTTCTGACAAATGTGAGTGACAATGATCGACTGACTTTATTAGTTTCAATTTAACTTAACTTCAATCTTTTAATTTCCTCAACTATAAGTAGTGAATATAGAAGTGAATTATGTGTCAATATTCCATTCCGTATTATCGTAGTATTCGCGTCTTCGCGTACTTATGCTATATACGTTTAGCATTAATATTCAATATTAATTACCATAAAACGATAATGCATAGTTTGCAATTACCTGTCACCTGTTAAATCTACAATAAACGATAATGTTTGATTCCCATAAATTCGCATATATATACAATACAAAATGTAATAATGGTTATTGTCGACAGAATTTAAGTTTTACTTCGCAGAATTCGCACAGTTGTGTTCTCGTTTGCATCCCCCCACATACTCAAGATACAAAAAGTTAATTGCGATATGGTATAATTATGGTTAATATTTACAATGCTGAATGTACTATTCAATTTATAACAAATATTTTGAATTACCTAGTGGAATTTTCTGCTTCGTAAATTGCAACTATTGAAAATGCTAATTGCAACTTGCAACTGTCAGTCAAAATCAAAACACAAATTTAGTGTTAATGTTTAGCTTTTTTTGCTTGTTCATGCTCTAATTTCCAAATCCAAGGCTTGAAGTAAACTTCAGTTCTATCATAATAGAACTTCTATGATTGTATACGTATGTACCGTCCGTCCTACCCTACCGTCAGCAGGGAAAGCAAATTTATTTTATTTTAAGCAACAGCATCTCCGCCAGGGTTCAGCTTTCAGCAATTGAGTAGAAGCGGACTGGAGAATGGTCAAAACCAAAACTGGGTTTTATCCGCCCAATTTGTCCAATTGCACTGGATTGATAAAATTGTAGATTTCTTAATGCGTCAGTTAATTTATTGGTAAACAATTTAATTCAATACGCACTTGAAATGCAATTGTATATGCCAAAATGCACTCCTTGAGCGACAAAACGTATTTGGTTACTAGTACACATTCGAAACATTTTTGGTGAATATGCATTCGAATTGTATTCGATGAATATGCATTCGAAGTGCATTCGGTGGAAATGCGCTCGAAGTGCATTCGGTGAACATGCATTCGAAGTGCATTCGGTGAATATGCATTCGAACATTCGAAGTGCATTTGGTGAATATGCATNTGCATTTGGTGAATATGCATTCGAAGTGCATTCGGTAAATATGCATTCGAAGTGCATTTGGTGAATATGCATTCGAAGTGCATTCGGTAAATATGCATTCGAAGTGCATTTGGTGAATATGCATTCGAAGAGCATTTGGTGAATATGCATTCTAAGAGCATTTGGTGAATATGCATTTGAATGAAGTGCATTCGGTAAATATACATTCGAAGTGCATTCGGTGAATATGTATTCAAGTTCAAAGTGCATTTAATGAATTAAAAAATATGCAATTGAAGTGTATGCAATGTAAATTTATTAGAAATAATACATTTGCCAAAAATGCAATTTAAATGGGTTCGACGATCATATATTCGGAATAATACACCGTTAAAGCTTTCAAAATGGATTAACTGAGTATAGTTATTCGAAATGTTATTCCCGTAATTTGCAACATAATATGTATATTCGCTTGATTTGCATCATAGATGTAATTTATTATATTTAATTTGCATTATACATGTATTCGTTTAATTTGCATACTTTTTGACATTAAAAAATGTTAAAATTGGTTCTTACATACGCTGAAATTGTTAATAAATGGTGGTCTGGTATGTTCTTTCAGAATTCTAAAATATTCGAAAATTCGAAACTTTATTCGCATTGTTTTTGCATTAACTCTGAAAAGCCATGCATAGCCGCCGCCAAATCCATCAGTGACCTCTATTTTCATTTGTTTTGACTCCGTGCGTGCTGGTGCTGTCCTGCCCTACGTATTACGGCCACACACACAACAGTACAAAGTAGCATATGGCATATACATAATACATGCATCATGACGGTAGCACCAGCTATAAGCTATTTAATACCCACGTATGTATTAGAAGTATATCAATTGTTGTGTGTATTGTATCTGTGTATGTACTCTGCCTGTGCCTATACTTTGTGTCGTTTCCCATCACTTCTTCCTTCTTCTGCTGACTACTATACTACCACACTACTATTCCTCCTATTTATTAAGTTGTGCTGAGAAACTTTATAGCAATGTCCCACCTGTTTGTCTGTCCGTGTGTTTGCGTTTTTGTGGGAGTGGGAATGCTTCGGAGTTTCCCCGAAATTTTGAAATGATTTTTTACTTTCTTTGAATATACTCTCTCTTTTTGAATTTTCTTACGGTTTCTTTGAATTTTTTTTAAATTTCTTTGAATATATTCGACGTTTTTTGAATATCCTTTTTGTTTTTCCCTAAAACGTAACTTTTTTACACCGTTTATAATAGTTTATTTTAATTTATTCCAGCTTAGCTTGCTGCGCTGCTGCTAAAATGTAATGTCCACAAGTCAGCAGTCAGTATATCAGTATATGTAAGGAATAATGTTATAAAATAAAGGTACCTACCTATATCATATTATTGCAGTTTGTATTGTTATCAGCCAAAAGATACTAGCTGCCTTACTTACCTATGTATTATTATTGCTTTGTTATTAGTTGTTTCGAATTCGTGTTCAGTTGAGCCAAAGCATTGCATATTGCATTGAATACGATTGAGAGCTGAGAACTGAGATAACACACACAAGAAGACTCAAGAAAGACACAACACAAGTAATATTATACTTTTAGCGCAACACAATAAGATAATTCATATACATCTCTGATCACAGTTCAGAGCGAGATAAAATAAATGAGTTTAATAATAATTATTATTTCTTATTGAAGACAACTGCAGGGACAGCAACTGAAGACAACAAATAATACACCTCAACAAATATTCAGTAATGGAGTTTCGGATTTTAACCGTGTCCTACAAGTTATCCAGTACAGAAGGTGACAATTGACAACAACACGAGCTATGCTGATGGTGTCGCCGAATTTTTATTCAATCATTTTGTGTCAATACACTGGAGTCCAAGCGACATAAAAGGTTAGTCCATGACAAAGATACTATATTCTTTATGTAGACTAAATATAAAATGTTAGTGTGTGGTGTATACTATAAATTAACTTCAAACTTACTTTAAACTTAAACGTTGAATGTAACGAATTTCTTTGTTTCGATCTATAAGTTTATTGGTTTATAGCTCTTTAGTTCAGTACTTACATTTCGGTTTTGATGTGGCCAACGACTGCGAATTGAATGTATTTTATGACAAGAAATTCACGTTATTTTTGCAGATAAAATATAGAGTGAACATTCTTCATTTCTTGTCATGGGTTGTGATCGGTTAAAAACTCAAAATTATGCAATAAATGTGGCCATCGGACAGCTGAAACTTTTGATTTGGTCACTGACAACATGAAAATAGTGGTATGACTGTTTGACAAGGTCAGCATGATCACTGGCTGCAATTATTTTATTTACTTTGACTTTGAAATTAACTGTCAGTTGTTTTTAATGCTTTTGTTTCGCAGTGGTTTAGTCAGCTGTAAACCAGTCACTAGTAGTTAGTACACTAATATTCCACATTAAGTTCAAGTTGTCAGTCAATTTGTTTTAGTTGTTAGTTTCAGGGATTTTATGTAAGGTAGTACTATTATTATGTCACACAGTTATTGTGTGATTATTTAGGTACAAAAATATTCAAATTCCCTCATGTAATAATATTATATGGAGGAATTATGTTGCTGTAACAGGGAAATAATACTTAGTATAGTCAAATCATGTCTAATGTCCATGTCAAATATAGAGTTGAGTCATCTATGTGTCGTATTGTCAATGGACTGTCAATATCAAGTCAAATTATCAACCCTGGTGTCTGGGACCCTGTTATCCCGGTTGATAAGCAAACTGTAATACGATACTAATTGACCGATTGTGCTATAAACGAGAAAATATTTTTTACCTTTTATTATATTGATTATTGGCAACATCCAACATGATTATAATGAACACTTTAGTAGATAGTTTAGGTTGCCAACTGTTTCTGAATTCTGTGTTGTTGTACTATACTATAAGTAACATTTATATCGGATAATCGGATGGTAACAAAGTATCATAGTATTTTTGCATGGGTTTTAAAAGTATTACAAGGATGCCCACTTGCTCTAACCAAATACTAAATACTACTAGTAAAAATTTAATGCTTACAATTAGCTTTTCCGCTATATTTTATGGCACCTAACTATAATACTAATGTCATTGACCGACATGCATAAATATACAATTGCAATACAATAATAAACACACGTTTTAAATAGATATTCAATTATACGTAAATTATTTGTTTTATTTATAAGCGTTTATGATACAAAATTAATATCGGTTTATAAATAATAGTCAAGTAAAGGTAAACAGTTAATTAATACCAGGATAAGGACAGATAAGATAAAGATAAATAGTAAAAATAAATGGATGATAATAAATAATATGTGTGTATGTACTAATAGGAATTTTACATGCAAAACAAAACAAACAATATTACGTTCTGTTCTGAGAATCGTTATTCCGTGTTTTGTTTGTTTGCTTGATTGGTTTATAATGTAATACGATCAGTAATTCATCAGCAAAAGCTTTTTGGTTGAAATTGTGTTTTATTATTATATTATTCATCCTTTAGACAGTGTATAGTTTGTGTCTACCATGTCTACTTAGATAGTCAATTAGACATTAGATAATAGTATAATAGTTTTTCAAATAAGATTCAGAAAGAATATAATATGTTTTGTTTAGGACCATGACCGTATTTTGTACCCATTCATTCAACTAGCTTATTCTAATTCTTATCTAATTCTACCATCTTAAAATAGAAACCGATTTTTTCAATAGATTTAAATATGTACATTAAATTGTGAGATACTTACTATTAGAAGGACTTTTGGTGGACAGTCCATCCATAATCATAATCTGTGGTTAGCAGTTAGAGATCATTATGAAAACGAGTTAATTCTTATTCTTTGACTATACTATGTAGGTATGTATAGTATAACGTAGTCCTAAAGAATCCTACATTCTTGGAACAATGTTGTTCATAATATTATACCCTCAACTTTCTAAAACTTCCCTCCCAGGGAAATTATTTTTTCTCCAACAACACGGTATATTACATATACGAATTGTTTTCTCAAGGTCCAGCAAAGTTTTATTACATTGAAAATGATTGAACGCGGAAAGGGTTGCTTTATTACATTAACACAATTTACATTAATGAGTAAGGGTCAAAGGAATGTTTTTCTCCCTCCTTCAGTTCCTTCAGTATAAAATGCAATAATATTTGCTATTTTACTCTTACAGTACTACAATTACTTATGCTGATGCTGAATGCTGAACAAGAACGAACTCTGAGTGAATAGTTGAATCGTTAGTGGGTTAGGCTTGGTGATAGGCCTTAACTTAACGTAGATTAAGTCTTTAAATTCTTATTCCTGATCAATGTAACATTTTCTGAGTATTTGCCCCTTTATTTACCCACGTACTAAATACTACCATGATTTATGTTACTAGTAATTGCGATACGATTTGTAATACTGAAATATATTTCTTACCTAGGACTAGGACGTAAGCAGTCCTGCTAATACATTCCTTAACATGTATTGTGTTAGCGTGCTATTGTTTTGTGTGTATGGAAAATTATGGGCTGTAAAAGTGTAAAATGTTCTACATAATAGGTATGTGAAGTCTAGTCTATATCGTCTATCTATATTCAGTATGGTCTTGGTATTCCGTATGGATTCTATTCAGCCTCTATTCTATCGATAAGTAAAGGTTAAGGTGTAAGTAAAGGTATACTTATTACAAGTAAATATAAATATGTATATATAAGGTATTAATATTATTTTAGTTGGTACAATAACAAACTATACGATATTCTAAAGGTTATTATGATGAACTTTTGTCAGACCGAGCTCTGGCAGTACCCCTTTTTCCGTGTTTATAAACTTGAACTTTTGAATGCAATAATAATCATCGTTCAAGGGTACAGGCCAATCACCTTGCCCTCTACTTAAGAACTAGTAAGTACTCGGTTGCATGTAGCCTGTCAAAACCATGACCCACATGGTTGTACAAAACAAGGAAGACCCAAGAAGACTACTGTAAGTCCTTAAGTACCTACAATATATATATATATATATCAATATTTAAGTACCTATACAACTTCACAATACATTTACTACACAATGACATAGAAGACTGATAATGGCATGTGCATTTTGTACAACTAATTAGTTTTTATGATTTCATGACCGTGACCTAAGCATCATTGAGCATAGACTAGACTATTAATATAAACCCGTCTTGTTTCTCTTTGCACATTTGTTTTTAAATATGTGCCCAGCATTGGCCGTATGTAAATTGAATGTGTTTTAAGGTTGTCATACAGGCATTGGCATTATAGATGTCTGTAAATATGTGTCCAGCATTGGCCGTATTTAAATTGGAAGTGTTTAAGGTTGTCATACAGGCATTAGGTCATTAGTATGGTTGTAGAAATATATAAATAAATACCTATGTCTCTAATGTTCATTAGGCATATTCGTAATCCATTATCAATTTTGCTAGGATGCTTTCAATTTACCTAATACCTTAACATGGTTTAGTTTAGTTGGTGAATGTGGTGAAGGTGGTTTTTTGACTCTTCGTAATTATTTCATAGCTCTGACAGTTTTTGATTCATTTACTTCAAACTTCTGCTGTCATTCATTTCAATGTTGGAAAGTTTAATTTATGTGTAATTGGTTGTTGTTTTTTGTAGTTACAAAGATTTTTTTCTTTTTGAAAAACTGCGCCAATTAAATTATTCTCTTCACAATTTGTCTGAAAATATTATATTGTGTAGGTATATACATTGAGTGAAAGTTGTTTTCCCTTCTAATTCAGCAACACCATATACAACTTTCTCTAAAGTGAAAAGAACTTTCACCTTTAGCAGTTCTTATTCTTTATAGGTCTTAGCTTCCTATTGCCTTTTACTTAATTGATCTTTTGTTTTGCTATTGTTTCTGTCGGAATCGGAATAATGGGTGGGAAGAAATAATTTGGTTGGGGCGGTCTCAATGATTTAGTGATGCTAGAGAAAGCGGAGAAAGTAATTCAGGAACGTACTTAGTGTAAACATAATTTGCAAAAGATGTCGTGACAAGCTCTGCCATAAATTACTTAGCTGTCGTTCTACATTTACTTAGGAGTTCGGAAAGTTCGGATTTGGAAGGAGATCAAAAAATGATAAGTCTCACTCAAGTAGTAATAAATGTAAACTTTATTTGTGGTATTTTGTATGCATGTATGTAATTTCAATATATATATATAGGATTACATCGAATTAATTGAATAAGCATACATTTACATAATGATTTATAGTTCCTATCTTGTTAAAGATAGTAGATGGTATTTCATGCTGAATTGTAGCATTTTAGATTTAGAGTTGGTTGATGGTGACGTAGGCGTGGGAAGTCAGAGTTTAGTGACGGCGGTGTGAAGTGAAGGTGTTAAAAAATTCCCACTAAACTTGGCAAGGCCATTTAGTTTTTAATTTTGTAATAGGTAAGTAGGAAAAAAATTATCCTGGTTTGTATTGGTATGACCATGTATGACTGATCCGGTTATCAATAGTTCAGTTCCGTTTAGAGTAGAATCAAAATCAGAGTGCACCTGCCCACCCTTTTATTATTTGACTGTACTGTGGCATCACAGTCACAAATCACAGTTGCTAAAACTATACTAAAGGAACTCTGAAAACAAAAAACAAATGCGTGCAAGCAGTATAATTTACCTTTCGTATCCTGGTGGTTTTATATATAAGCAGAGTTGGCTGCCAAATATTTAGTAAAATCCACAGCAATGCATATTCTACAATAACGTGGTGTATGGTTTGTTGTAGTTATGTTTCTCATCTGCCTGAGCTTATATGTTATATTTTATATATGTAAGGTCGTGAGGTGAGGTATAAGAAAATTAAGTGTAGGAAGTTGTTAGTTGGTAGAGTATCAAAGGAGAAGTAGACAGCAAGTGGATCGGATGAGGCGAGGCGGGATGGATGTATGATAGGGCAGATTGGGTAATATGGGTAAAGGAATGTATTAGAGGGAAGAAGAAAGGGATTACAGAGATACTCCGCGTGTATAAATGACATCATGTAGCGTAATGTCTCTGCTCCTCTCTAACTCTTACGTTGTGTCGTGTGGTTGGTGTGCGATATTTTTGCATACAACTTCTGGCGTCTCAGTAGGGTTTGTTGTTTTTTGTGGATGCCTCACTCGGTTAATCGGATGTGTAGACATGAGACAATATTATTAGCCTCGAGTGAGTGTGCGAAATATATATTGGATGAAACCATGAAACATAGTTGTATGTGTGGAAGATCTCTCACAACTATAGGAGCATTACTTGCAAAGATAAAAAAATGAGATGAGAGGTCGGCTATTTTGGCAAAAGTGCGCAGGCAGTAGTGTATAGATAGAAAATAAAGAGAGGTAAACTACTAAAGACTCAAGTCACTACCAGGCAAAGCCAACTACGTTTACTCTTACATAACCTAAAACTACACAACTACTACCTTAGTCTTTGCACTAATCAGTACAAGCAGTTGTTCTTTAGTATAGTTGGTTCTCGGTGTAATTGTGAGGAAACATTTTGTGCTGTTGTTGGCTGGTACTTCAGTATTTATATTTATCAATTTGGAATTCTTCTCTACGTGGTTATTTTACAAAAATGGACATGTTAGAACTAGAAACTCTTCATATTGACTGTAAAAGTGTAGGGAAAGTGTCAGAACATGCATAGAGTGTCAGTGGGGAGTGGAGGTGTGAGTGTGAAACTTATCTGCTCGTTTGTTTCTGTTGCGGTTGTGGCATTTTCTTTTATGAGTTCATCTCATGTCTCATATTTTGCATTGTAGTTCTAGTATCCACATGTCCACATTTCCATTTTACTACGATTCTCTTACGGATATATCAACTTACTTAAGATCGTTACAATAATATCTGCTAACTGCAACGTTCAACATAGCAAGCGGATTTGTGTTATGGAAATTGAATTTCCTTTAATCAATCGTAACGTAACATGATTGCGTTTAATTTTACATATTAAATAGGAGGGATGTTCGTTGCTTTGTGTAAAATAATTATTTTTTACATAGAGCTAGTAATTCGGAATAATGATACGAGTGAGTCGTATCGTAAATAAATACTGAACAAGGAGGCGTTACTTAGAAGTTGAAATACGAGTAGATAAATATTTCGTATTGCTCTCCATCCATCCACACTGCACTGACTATGATAGTAGATAATATTATTTATGCTGACTGTTGTATTCTATAGTGGAGTGCATATTATAGACAGTTGTGAGAGTGTGAGACTAGCTAACAATAAGAATCTCCCGTTTCATTGCGTTTGGTAGTTGAATTTCAAAGTGGATCTCCAGCAGTATTGCATATAGCGATAGTCAGACAGAGAAGTGAATCAAGTGAGTAGTGACTAGACTGAGTTAGACTGACAATGAGGAGGGTAAACGGCAAGGAAACCCCATGCGAGTGTTGCGTGGAGGATTCCATGTGTGTGATTCCGTCGGATCCATGCAAACTGCTTTAGTAGTGAGTTGAGTATGATCGTGAGTCACTTGTGTCAGCTCTCGACTCCTACTTTGTTCCGTCGTCCGTCCGATCAATATTTGAGCCAGTCTTCTGGACCAGCAAGGGTTGATAAACCTCGTTAACCAATGAAGATTCGGGGATCGAGCTGATAGCACGGCACCAATCAAACGTTCATGTCGACGGCAGAGAGCGAGCTAGGTCTGTTCTGATTCTCTCCATCCTCTCTTTCTTCCCAAGTTCACGTTCGTTATATAGAGTAGTTCGGACCCGAAAGAGAGTGAAATTCCCGATTTCGTTGACTTGCCCCAACCAGTTGGGTTGACGACTATACACACTAAACGAAAACGGCGAGACTAAAACGGGTGAAGACAGAAGGAGACGACGGTGTCGGTTCGGCTTCCTTCTCTTCACTTCTGCTCACTTCTGTTCTCATCGTCAGTCCTGGCTTTCTTTGGCTTGTGTGCTTTCAGTCCACCTCTCAACAGCCGATAAAGCGGACTGCTCTGCTCTCTCCGGGACGGAGCTATTTACGCTGTATCTGTTCTAGTAGTGATAATAATTATTAGACTCCACGGCTGACTCATTCACTCACACTCAAATAAACTTAATATTTTTTAATATTGTGCTACATAGTAATATTCCTTTCACTGGTGAAAATAATACGACAGTTTTAACGACAGTTAATGGCCTTGACTTCCGGATTCAAAGCAATAATTATACCACAGTACAGATTTGTGCTCCAATCTTTGTACCTTGACCACGCTCATACAACGACAATTTTTTAATCTTCATTTAGTTTCATATTAACTGAGCTTTAGAGATTGACACGACGGTATCTTAGGTTTAATTCTTATATCAACTTTTGTAACTAAATACATAAGCATACAACGTATCTATCTAACTGTTCACTATACTATTCTATTCTCTATATTATACTCTATTTACCTATAGGTACATATAAACTGTATGTATACATACATTACATTTTTACATTTATGTCAATTACAGTTTCTTTTCTGAAGTTTGTATTTTTACAGTTTCAAAGCAATCTATTTTCAACAATCATTATTATATAGATAATATAAGATATTACCCGGGTAGTTATATATAGGTAGTTATAAATACCGACGAAGCGGAAGGAAAGCATCCATATAAATTATCATTTAATTCTCGTTACTACTTTTACTACTCTACCGCTCTCTCTCTCTCTCTATACCTACACCTATATAAACTTGTATGACTACGCATTACGCGTATAGGTATCTTCTATAGAATCTGTATACTATCATACACTGTCCACATATATCTTTTGCATTTCTCCAAATGTTATATGTTAGGTAATGTAAAATACTTTTCGTACAACAACATCCTCAAGCCAAAGATTTAACATACCAAAAAACTAAATCAAATCTGTATGCATAAAAATCGTTCTGGATGCAAATGGACGTGACATTTGAACTGTAGTGATATATAGAATTCCCAAAGGCATTTGCACATAAGTACACAGTTACAGTTATTTTACGTAGTTATAATAAGAAGGTTAACTTATCCGCTGCATTGAATCAATAACTGAAATGTTTCCATGTAACTAGTCTTCAGTCATCACTTAGTACATCGAAAGCGTTTTTCCAATGGTTTAGATCTCCAACTGACATGTAGGTAAAAATAAAGATAAACGCCTACAGCTTTGCAGAAAAGTGTATGTATAGATATTGCGACTCTCTACACCTGTCAAGCTCTTGTTTAGCTGTCTTAACTTGAGTTAAAAGTTAAATAAAGGTAGCTGCCACTAAGGACTTAAGAGCCAAGAAACAATTGAATTGAGTCTAGTCTCTGCTATTTTAAATAAGTGCAAATTGCGTTGTGCTTGTGCCCTGTTGGCCATTGTCTCAAGTGTTTACGTGGCCGTGCCAATGGTTGTGGTAATAAATAATGGACCCATCAGTGGCACTAGTTACCACCACCATCTTCACTCTTTGTTGACCTCTGCGACCTGTGGGCCCGCAGCTGCCAATAATGTCAGCTTTCCTAATTCTACAACGTTGCTCTGTCTTATGTGCTCTCGTCCACTTACTATTCATTTCGGTTTGGGATTTCATCAAGCATCTTCAGTACCGGCAAATCATTCTCCATCCTATCTTGCTTGCCTGCCATGTGGTCGCTGGCTGGAATATATTCCTTCTCATCAAAGCAATTGGCTTGCTTCCTCTTCACTCTTTTGGAACAATCAGCTCATGTTCAGGTGCTACTTTTAATCTTTAGCTTCAGGGGTTTGTTTGTTTACATTTATAATAACTTCCTATGCTTTACTGATGTAGTAATGATGTGTGTTACAACTACAACAACAAAATAACACTTTATCTTATCAGTAAATGCTAAATACCTAGTGCTTGATATGCGTACGTTTTATTCCTGGTTAGATAGATATATTAACACTGTAGCAATAATAATAGTAGGCGATATCTCAGTCGGTGAAAGCGCTTACAAATTAAATTCGATGATTATAAAAATGTAAACAATGATATACTATGCAATGGGCATAGCACTAGAGACATATTTATATTATTTTAGTCCCAATTCATTCACTAAGTTCCAATATTATAATTGTGAATCCATAGATAGAAGTTATCACTTACTTTGTATGTAGAATGTTCTTATTCTACAATTTCTTACTCCTTGTCTATATAATAGTGTTGTTTTTGGACATTTTTAGTGCTTAACTTGTAAAGTAAACATTATGCAATATGCAAGTACTTAGTGTAACAAAGACAGGTGCACAGTGCACATAGTCACATCAAGTATCAAGCAATCATGGATAATAATAATATTATATCGATATTATTATTAATGTTGGTGCATATTATACATTACCTGTACTATGAACTATGCTGCATAGTTCATAGTACAGGTAATGTATAATAAGATTAGCCAATCATTGATCCATTAATCGAAATAATGTCTCATTCGCATTTCCACCGAGACTATGAGACTATGATATGAAATTAAATAATTATTGGTAGGAGCAAAGCACAATGGGAAAGCCCGGATCAACCAGGTGATTCACGTCAGAGACTTGACAGTATTGTGAATTGGGCGGTGAAGGTGAGGCTGAGGGGTGAAGTCGTATTAAGTATTATGTGTACGTACATATGTATGTAATACAATCTGATTTTTATATGGCTATAGTTATGGGTGTAGGAACTTTGACGTATATTGTATCTCTACCAATATTTGTGCATCTTTCTTGAGGTATCCCTGTACCTTGACATTGATTTGGTAGTGCATTTTCATATACACCAACACAAACCCGTATAAAATAATGTATTGTCTAATTAATCGATGTAAAGGTAAGTCATAATTACAAATTTTAAGCTAAGTTGTGTAAAATGTACTTTGCATATTAAGGGAAAGTGTTTTGATAGATGTTTCAATATTTTATGGTTATATTTAGCAATTAGCATAATGTTATCGCGTAAGCACTGCCATGTGCTTAGTTTTGTGAGCAAGTGCAAACCTTGATTGCATTTTAGTGCTGTGTAGTCAGTCTGTGTACTAGGTATGTATTTATATTTAGCCTAGCTAGCGTATCGTTTTAAAAACAACAATAAGATAAGATCGCTAAGATGGTTGGTTGAACTTTGAACTAGGCATTCATTTTCAACTTCCTTCCTTCCATTCACTTAACAGCCTTCGTTTTTCATTGTTTATATTATATTTGCTTAATTCTAATAGCCAAAAGATGCTACTAAATTTTACACATAGGCCCTTAATTATACTAAGATTGACAGCTAGAAAAACAACTTGCTTAGCCATTTTTCAAGATTTTTTCTTTTGTCGACCTATCTTTAGCAACAATGTGGCGGTCATGGTTTGGTGCTTGATAAAAATAAATAATAATTTTCTCAATGAAAATACTAAGGTGAGTTTGACTCAGAGCTTCTGAAATTGAATAATTATTACAGCTTTAAGTACAACGATTATCATGCGATAAGCCTTCTCTAAAGCCTAGCCCTAAAGCACAATGTAGACGTAGACAATGAAATGTAATGTGCAAGGTACTGCTGTAAAATACTTTGTTTATTTTAAATTCTTATTTGGTTTTCATTGAATTTCTTTTTCTTTTCTTAAATCAAGATTTTTATCATTGAAAGTGGTAGTTGGTAGGGTTAGTAAATATGATAATCTAACATGACAATTGTGTTCCTGGGACATGAGTCATCAAAATACTATGATTTCAATAAAATAATTGAAATATGAATGAACAAAGTCCGCGGATAAACAACGAAATTTTTAGCATCTGTACAACATACGTGTACATGTACTGCTTCGTTGTATATTATTTATATTTAAAATAATTCTACATAAGAAAATAGTTTTTTACACCTGCAGCCTGCAGGTGTTGAGCCGGGTTGATATTTGTTTCGAGCATGCATTGGAATTGATGGGCAGACAGAAGAGAGTGAGATTTGTGTCAGCAGACTAATAATAAAAACCAAAGGGTCATAAAACGTGAGCTGAGCGTGTGTGCTGTGCATTCCAAATGATTTTCACTGTAATGCAGTCGTGTACCATTTTCCAAAGAGAATGTCAATGTTAATTTATGCATTCTTTGCTACCCGGTACCCGGGTTGAGTTTGCGATGGTTTCATCATGTTTTATTCACCTATTATATATCTAGACATAGTCTAAGAAAAATATGAATGCCCCGTATAAGTATTATTGCATTATGCTCCGTAAATTAAGTTTTAGCAATAGGCAATAGCATCTTAGCTATTATTTTTCAGTCATTAGTACATACTTTTGATTGTTTGTGATGTTACGAAATTTGGAGTTATTATTGATTACGCTTCATCACAAGGCTTCAATGGCTGTTTCTGCTTTGAGTATAACAGCATGGGGTCCACTTTTCCAAACTTTAAGGAGTTGTAATGTAATAGGAATAAGTCTTAACTGAGTCTTATAAAAATTTATTTCCCTAAATCAGTTTTTAGTTCCAATTTAAACATAGACACAGGGTGTTCGTGCTCGTGCCATGTATGTGCATATATGATGACTATTGACTATAAGCTCTTGTAGGTACTCACTTTTTGTTAGAAAAATGTTAAATGGTAGGAACGACCATAAATGGTACTATAAATAGCTCTTATAGTTGTCTTTGTCCTTTCTATGGCCAGTAGTTCACGTCTCAATATGTGCAGTATACTTGCATGTAAATAATAGTTTTAGGATTTGATTGTCAGTGTCAGACAGAAGTTTAGATAAATACGGAAGGGTTAGGTATGTGATGAGTATCAGTTTTTCCACTGTTTGTCTGCACTTTATCTGTCGAGTATCATAATGGTATTTTTGTTAATTGTAATCATGTAATCGTACAATTGCCCATTAGCAAGCAAGGTATGATGTATAAACACATACATATAGTAATAGTAAATTAAATGCAATGTTCCATGGAGCATGAAGTTCAATAGTATAAATTTTTTAGGTCAAGATTAGTTCAGGGAGGATGTAGTGATATACTCAACGATTTGTGTACACAATTGTTAGGCCAGCTATAGGTTATCTACATCTAGTATTGCTTATCAGTGTCATTATCGTCAGCTCACTCAGTGTAGTTCACTTCACTCTTTACGTCATCTATGGATTAGGATTAGGTATTATGAAGACTACAAGTACAAGTAGAACAGGAATTTTGTGTACATATAGTTCTATGTACACTAAAGTAAAGCTCACAAATAAAATTGTATTTTTACTTATTTATATTATATGTGCATTACAATCTTGGGCTTCTGAGTGAGTAAGCTCCTTTCTTTGCTTTTCCACTAGTGTGTTGGTACTAAACTGCAGAATTTTTGTTCTATTATTTGCATGCACGTATAAATATCAATGGAGTAGGTGGTTGTAATGTAAACCATTAGATATTAGCATTTGTTCGTATGCAACGACATAATTAGCTAGCACTAGCAACTTATCTGATCTGCCATTCGGACTTAGGAATTGAGGATAACATTAGCATTATGACATTTAAGCTTACTAATACACTATACATAATACATATATACAACTGCTAACGGGTGTTATGTTGCAATTTGTTTTAATTTTAATACGTAAATTAGTAGTTATAAGATGGTTTGATGCATCTGGTTAAATACTCAGTTTCAAGCTAGTAAATTTAAATTATGTGCAATGCATTACTAAGATTACTATTCGTATTCCTGCAAACAGCAAATTCTGCAATATAAAGTTAAGGTTAAGTAGGTTGTACACAGTAGCGCTAATGTCATGGTTTATAATAATATCGTATGATTGATAATATCATAATATGATAATATACATCATAAATACACAACATGCATATGACTAATTCGTGCACAAAGTGCACATGTACATGGTGTTGTATAATGCCCACTACGACCAATGTAATGTAATTAAGGACTAATTTCACAATCTAAGTTTTTGCAGCGTCAACTTCAACTGAACTACTACTATAATGAACATCATGAACATGTGATGTGATGATTAGGTAGGTTGTAAAAGTAATAAATGCTGCTATGCTGTTGGTCTGTACTGAATGTTAGCCATGGTGTAATAGTAGTCACGAAAAATGTCAATCGCGTCGTGAGTCTACTACATGCTTATTATTGTTGGGTTCACAATTTATATTGGTATATTTGTATGTACTTTGAGAACAAAGAGATGATTCAGTGATGAAATGACGAAGTCTAAACTAATGTATAGGTATAATAAAAATTGAAAATATACAGACCAGACTTAAACTAGACTGTTTTAGTGTTTATGAAAATTTATTTTATTAGGGTCAACTTCCTCTGAACAAGGCTAAGACATTAAAATTGAATATTTATTTGTTCGTCAATGATTTTATTACTTACGGCTATAACTATCTATGCAATGAATCACTAAACTACTAAACTAGAGTATTTTTTGTGTATTTTCATTTAATGTTGTTTTGCTACAATGAACCTTTTATGACTTTTATAATTGTATCTATTTTAGTTTAGTGAAAGGCGTACACAGTTTAGGGTAATTGTGAACTGCTGATTTTGATTATCGTAATTAGTATTATCATAAACGATATTACTAAGCTATAATCCACAATGCACATCATTTAGGTATATACAGGCAGGGTGCTACAATGGGACTCTACCCTTATAGTAGACCTCCAAGAAACCGAAGTAACTGTTAAGGGTACAGTTCCATTGTAGTTTCTGGCAGGCCACTCTGTAGTACTTAAAGCAATCCTTGCTTCTATATTTGTAGTTCCATCCATCCAAATATTTATGCCTTCGCGACAGAAAAGAGGATCTATGCGCATATACAATTTCTTTAGAAAGCTTTGATACATTACTTTGTCTTTGTCAAATGAACTATTCATTTCGATAAATTGTCGAAGTATGGATAGAAGCCAGAATGTGTCTTTCTTCTGTGTCTCTACTCTAAAATAGATGGATGAAATGACTTCGTATCATAATTTCTATGAACCTGCAAGGTTCGCAAAAGATGAATGATATTCGTTGTATTTATCTGTATGTAAAATGTACGGTTAATACATATGTTTGCTATTGCTACTGCTGAGCAGTGAGTAGACCAGAAAATGAAAATAGCAATAGGACAAAATAATGTATTTTATGTTCTTTTTTCTCACGAAAATCCATATTTTTATTAATATTACATAAATCATGTCTTTCCTCTCCGTCTCCTCATAAATGAGTTTGGGTTTTATGTACTTGAGAGTTGAGACGTGTCGCTTGTAAACGATTACATTTAACATGGACAGGCTTAAATACTTTTGAAATTATTCCTTTTCTTTACCTTAGTGTAGAATTATCAGTTTTGAAAATTACAGGCTAACAGTAATATTTTGCAAAAACAATTCAATCATTGTCATTGAAGTCATAAGAAGTTATCTTATGAATTAATCTTGCTGAGTAGGCAGCATATGCACAAAATTGATTTTAAATCCTGTCTGATTTATAAAAGAACGTTTAGGGAACAAAGTGAACATGGTTTACAAAATGATATAGTCAATAGAAATACAGATTAGTTAAAAC
Organism: Tomocerus maximus; assembly: GCA_019776445.1. NCBI lineage: Eukaryota > Metazoa > Arthropoda > Collembola > Entomobryomorpha > Tomoceridae > Tomocerus > Tomocerus maximus. The sequence continues at coordinate 38,309 of JABASH010000069.1, forward strand.
AGATGCGCATAGGATATAATGCTGATAGTTAGTAGAGAGACATGACACAGACATAGGTAGTGAGAGATGTATTCATGTATTGTATAAATTGTTGTATTGTATAGCGTATCCTTTGTTTATCTGGGCTCAGTTTCTCGCCAGTTAGTTGACGGCAAGGATAAGGTCAGACTAAGCGATGGGGAAGCAGATTGGGGAGCATGAGTGGCTGCGTATGTATAGATATTGAATATTTCTTAGAGCTTACTATATAATATTATTACTTTAGGTACCTAAATTTACAACTTACAGATCGACTAATGTACCTAACAATAATGTGTATATCTAATGTGGCATACGTACGAACAAAGTGCATCGCGTGAAGTTTATAACTATCTATCTTAAACAATACTCTACATTCTACACTACACCCTATCTCTCTTTTGCTGATAGACATTAGTCTGCAGATATGACTGCATGAATTTCGCTGTAGTGATGGCTGCTGGACTCACTTTTGGTTATATTATGTATACGTGTAGTGTACAATGGTACAATACAGGCATTAGTCCTTAATAGTAAGTCTATGATTTCTGGTCGTCGTGTATTTATTTGTTTCTTGAGAGACTGAGGTTGAGAAGTTGAGACATACCTTCTATATTCTCACAATCAGGAATTCTTCAATCACAATTCACACAAGAAGCTCAGAGACAAGACAAAGCATGAAGCATACTGTAGAATTCTATGCAGCATGCATGCATTGCCTTAAACTTATATTGAACATATGAATATGTATATTTTTAATGTGTGTGTATTAATGTCATATAGATAGGTTAGGTAAGTACTGCAGAATCAAATAACTTATTATCTGCAATTCATAAAATAAAGTATTGGCTATATGCGTACGATAAGCTGAACAGCATCAAATAACATGGCAGCAAATACAGTCTAACGTATCTAGCTTTGGTGTTCGTCTTCACTCACAATGTAATCGCTTCATGTGGGTACTTGATTCTAATGAAAATATACGTCTAGTAAACGTCTACAGTTTCCAAAGTTATTCTACCACCAAAAAAATTGTCATATGTGTAAGATAAACTTAAGACAGCCAGGGGAGTTTAGTTTTTTGTACATTTTCTTTTCAGCATATGGATGATTACAGTACAAGTAAGTTCATCCTTTATGTAAGGTTGTTATGTGTCATCATCATAATTAATCTTGGGGTCTCGTTGACTTTTTTTTTGCACAAATCTTTTTAAGGGGTATAAAATATACTGGAATGATTAATTGGAGTAATTGTGAGATTTGTTGGTAAAGTTTTAAGTGTTATTGTTCAATATTAGTAGATTCTGGGTACATGGAGAAGTTTTAATGTTGAAATAGCTTTTAGTTGTAAAGAATATAATTTTTCTGACTAAATTGTGTTCGTGGAGAGAGGTTGGACTGTAATATCGTAGAAAGATACTTCGTTGATTGAACTGACCTTGTCCATGCTCCATCCAATTCGTCATAATAATCATCACAGACAGAGCTGTGGTGGAGTATGTTCTTTCGTAGTATTATGAAGTGTTCTGCCTTAGAAAGAAGTGAGTATAGAGTTCTAGGCATTTTGCTTTAGCTTAGCTAAGCTAGCTCTCTGAGCAGCATTGGAAAACAATGGAAAGGGGTGAGATAAGAATATAAAGCCCCTTGTGTTACGCCACACTCAGTCTCACCTCACTCATATCATATGAAGTATATTCATGGGCGCCCATTCTTATACTGATGCGAAAAACAACATTGACATTGCATTGTTCCCCCATTATTAGCAAAATGAACATGAACATGTAGTAAATTTAATGATATTCGGCATCTTGAGCTCTTCGTGGAAAGGAGTTTACTTCACTCACTCTTGTCGTCAGAGAGGTGCTTGATTTTTGGCGTAGGTACTATTGGCTTGTAGAGTACAGTCATACCGTGTGTATGTGCATTGCATGTTTCTCTCCTTGGTGTATCTGCTCAAGTTTTTGCAGAAAATTGTTCATAAGTAATCTCATTTTTGAGTCATTTAGTAAAGTGAATTGGTTGTGTAATGTGGCTAGGTGAAGTGGAGACTTATTAAAATTCGTTTTATTAGCACGAGTCGAGTTTTAAGCTGAATACGTTAAATTGATTAAATCGATCGAGGAATTAATGAGTTAGTGTTTCGTTTGAGTTTGCGACCCTTGCACTGTGTTTGAATATCAATTTTTTATGCAGTTTACATAGCTTCTGTGTCGTTTTGTGGAACTGCTCTCATGTGTTTTGTATCGTTCGCTCTACCCTAGTGTATGAATAATATTCTTGGGTCATGAAATTTTTTGTTCCTCAGAAACAAGCTCTGCTGGCTGGCATTGATTTTTTATAAAACTCTATAAGCGTGTTGGTGAGGCTTCTATACTACCAAACACTATTAAGCGGATGCATCCATTTTTTCGAGACAAATTAAAAATTCATTACCAGTTATTAAACAAGTGTTAAAAGAATTGCAAAATAAGTTTCCAAAACTTACACTAAACAGTGTCCTATAACTGAAATTTTTGCTAGTCATCTGTTTTCTATTACTCGTCAACCTGGAGCTTCACAAAAGATTTTACCATGCCGTGCGCAGCATTTCCTACTGATTCACAAAATTCTTCTGGGTAAGCAATTAAAGGTTTCAAGTTCACTTCATTACATCTCTCATTGATTTATTTCCATATTCCATGTCTAATCTACATGTATGCAAATTAGACACGTTATTTTTTTGATTGTCTAGTAGTAGCAAAAGTAAATATGTTTTGCGTAATATGTTTTGCAGAGTGTATGTTTTGCGTAAGAGTTTGTAATTTTAAAAAGGTTTTTTCAACAATTTAACGGAAGTTGAGATTTTTGAATTCAATTTCGTCTTATTTCAATCGTTAGCTTCTGATAGTATCTTAGTTGTTGCTGCAATGCAAAGCTTAGGTAGCTCCGTATTGTATAATTTAGTATTTATCTATCTGAATATCTATAGAATGGAGGAATTGAAAATGAGTTATGGCTCCTATGCCTAGTTAGTATAGTGACAAAGTTGGTGTGGCTTTTTATGTAGTTGGCCAAATCAGTTTTTATGTAATGGAGCTGAGTGAGGACGCTGGTCAGTATTGCGCTAACTAAACATGTGCTACAGACAATAAAAGGGAAATGATTTTGGAGGTCAGGGAGTACGGTGAGAAATCGTCATTTTCGTCAGACATGTACGGCGAACAATGTTGCACTGCCATTGCCAACAGTGCCCAGTGACCAAGTGCATGCTGTAAAATGTGTCTGCATGTGTTAGATGGTACTAGTATGGTTGGTGAGCATGTGCACGTTCCCAAGTGTATCTATCTACTCACTTAGATATGCAATGCAAAAGGCAAATGCTTTGTATTGTACCTAACTAACAAAGCAAAGCAAGTTAATTTTTATCTATAATGGAAGACCAACAATAGGAAAATAGGTAAGGTAGAAATTCACTCTCGAGATACTATGCACAATACACACGCTCTCTCAAGTATATTCTATTATCTCTGTGTATATCTATCGTATATAGCATTTATATCTTCAATGCTTCTTTCTTATACGTTCCTCCTCCTTGTTACAGACCACCACCTCATTTCCTCGTGTGCACTTTTTGTAAATATTCAGCTTATTTTCTTTTAACATAATCATTGTACCATATTTGCTAATAACTAACTACAATATCATCAGATAGAAGGTCTTTTTATATGCATAATAGTCAATTCATTGCTGTCGGGTCCTAATCACAATGTGTTAATGCTAAATATTCTAATGCTGTACAAGCAGTTGGACAATTTATTCTCTGCGTACTTCATCCACAATTTTTTTTAATTGTTTGTAATCAAATTTTGCATAATTGTAAATTATAATGGTCCCATTACTTTTTCTATACATATCTTCCTTACCCAGTTAGAGAGATAACCTAAATTCGCTTCCCCATATATGATATTTTGGAGTCTGTAAATTGCTTCCACATACGATTTATTGATATTATTCGAAACAGTCAACTCTCGATTTCTGGCATCTCGTTTTCTATTTACCCCATATAATTTTCTAATTTCTCAACTCTTCCTGTACTGTTCTTTTAATTTTAAATTGATATTCAGATTTTAATAATGTGCCATAATGTAAAGAAAGAAATGTTTCAATTTTGTGACTTGTGAAGTGCAACTAAAGTCAAGGAGAGGAAGTATATGTAAAAAATTGCATTGAAATGTTTCTTTAGCCGTTTCCTTTTTAATCAACATTTGCATGCAATGCATAAATTGGATATGTTACTTGTTTTACGCAAACATACCAAATACCAACAAAACCAAAATTAGATTGAAAGAAGACAAAAGTAAGATAAATATGGGGATTTTTCGGCAAACTTCCTTTTGAGAAGGTAAATATTGGATTTATAACATTGAATATGTATTCTTGGTCACTTGGTCAGTAATTACATTGGTTTTCATTGAATGTTATCAATATAGTTGGTTTTGAACTTTCGAATATGCACACGGTGGTGTAACAAGATTTAATACTTTTCTGAAATTATTAGATAAAAGAAAGAACAGCCGGTCTCCTGAATTTCTAGGAATTTGCGTTAGATTTGTAGCAGTTTTGCTGTTTGCCTAAGTGAAGATTATCGTGTAATTGTTGTAATTTTGAGTAGTCTTTGCTTATACATATGGTATTTATGTATTATGGAGGCAATCAGGCAATTCCTAATAAATATGTGTGTGTGATCTTGCAGTTAAAATTCATTTTGGCACGAGGAAATTGGAGTTAAGGCAGTCATTTCTATTTGAAATTCTATTTTGAATCGAAAAGTCAGGGAAGTTGATTTGAATGTAGGCTTGAGTATTAAAGTTTGGAGTTGTGGATGTGAAGACGGTTCAGTCAGTTGGTTTTCGTTCGATCCCGTCGTGTTAGAACTTAAGTGTAAGTTGGGGTAAGATATTGGGGAGGTTCACGAAAGAAAGGAAATCGATACTTAGAATAGAAGGGTAGTCTGCTAACTCAGCTATGCTGCTAGGGCATACAGAGAGCTGAATCCAGTTCAGCTGAATTCATTCTCATTCTGAATTTTCTGGTAGATATTATATATATAAATACGCATGTTAAGCAAGAGCAAGGCATATGAACCCCTCTCTCTCACTATTACAGTTCTCTTTGTATACAAAATGCATAATGTGTATGTACATATTTTCTGCCCTTTCTGCTGCGTTTGCAAAGCTCTCACTGCCATGTATGCAATGCATGTGGGTAGTTTGTTTTGAATAGGTAATATTAATCAATGTGTAAGTACGTATATGTATGCCATTAATAATTTGCGTTACTACACTGCGTCATATCATAAGTGTTGTTTGTGATGATTAGGAAGTACTATTTATATGTAAGTACAAGATAAAACAGAATAATATATAGTTATTCATGTTTGTCTGTTGGTAATAATACTAATATCTCATGTACATAATATGTACTTCACGTATTAGTATTAGTACTGAAACTGCTCTCAACTTGCAAATACCATTTTTGGTGGGACTCCGAAATGTCCTTTTTTCACTCGCATTATGTTAGAAAAAAGTTGTCACGTTCACACTGAATTAAAAAGTAAGTACACAAGCTATTATATTTCACAAGTTTATTAATTATTTAGTGCGAATGAAAATGTCTTAATTTATTATTCAGTGGATTAAATGTGTTTTGACTCTTTGACTCAAATCTAAAAATAGCTTATTTCCTCATTTCTTATTCCTAAACAACCTGATTACTTGCATTTGCATTACTTTTATGTAATATCACAACTTGCATATATCTATAATTTATTTGCCGTGTTTTTTTTATACTTTTTATGCAATCCAAGTCCAGATCAGGCTTTAATATCAAACTTAATTTACAGGCCTATATGATATAGACCTATCTGTCTTTCCTTGCTGCATTCCTCTCCATTTTAATATTTATATCATCGCAATCTAGCCAGCCAAGCCAGTATTCTGGGAATATATAACTTTACTTACGTAATATGTAATACTATACTGTATACTATGTTATACGTCTAGAGTCGTACGCACAAGGCCTGAGTTAAGGTGAAAGTTTTGGTAGTTTTGTGCATTAGGAAAAGAGGAGCGTTGTCGTTGTTGGATGGAGTGGTGGGGTAGCAAGCAAGTAGGAAGCTCAGGAAGCGTCTAGTCGGTGCCGAAATAGCAGAAGTTGCCTCTGCTCTGCATAGAAAGTGAAATAATATCGTATTAGGAGAATGAAACGAAGAGGGGAAATAAAATACCCTCGGTACTCTTCGTCACTAGCCTGGCTTTCTCTTCTTCCCTTCCTGTCCTTTCCCTTCCTTCCTTTCTGTTGGAATTGCATAGAAAAAAGAGAGTGAGAAGACAAGAAGTTTACGATCAGTCGGTGGCGTACTCTTGTTTGAAGGGAGAGAGAAGAGAAAGCCTAGTTCTTTCACAACTCAGAGTCAATGCAATACACTATAAACTAAAACTACCCACGAGAAAGAATTCGAAATGCGTTTGGTCTGAGGCAGATTTGGGCTATTATAGTTGTGTATAATAATATTATGTACATTTGATATTAACAATAGGACGGGAATGAGTATGTAAGTTTGAGATGTAAGTAAAATGTACAAATTGTACAATGGTCACTAACAACATCCAAGTAATGTTACATGTAAAATCAAACATACAAAATGTGCTCTCACTTTATAGTATTCTTAAAACAAACTCTTGTTTCTGTCAAAAATCTTCGCGCAATGATAGACGGATAGTCAAATCAAAACAAACTACAAAGTTAACATTCCGCTATACTGAATAATAAAAAAACTGTATCTATCTTGGACTTGGAATGAACTTTACATGCACATGCATATTATTTGTTTTTTTATAATTTTATATATGAAGTTTTTTTTAGCATTTTATGTTAATGACGATGATAAATGAGACTATTATCTTATCTGCATTGCTGCAAGATAATTATAGCTAATTTACGTATAAATATTTATGTATGTGTTCAATCCAATGATCTTAATAATCAGTGATTAGTTATTGGTCTCAAGTAGGTACAATTTAATTATTATATAATAAAAAAAATCAGTAGTTCAGCTCAGACCTGACCTGATGCATTTGCTGCTGTAATTAGTAGAAACGTTTTTTTAATGTTGAAATATTATTATGTTTATCTGGAAGTGGAAAGTCATTCCCCACTGTACACCGTACACTGCCTGAACAAAGATTATTGGTCTAGTCTTTGTTAATGTTAGTGGTGTTTGGAGGAACGTTGAACCGCTCAATTACATTTTTCTATTTGATTTCATGAGCATTTGAGTGAGTCATTGATCATGAAAACTTGTTTGGCTTTTTGTGGACATAATAATATTTTTATTATGATCAATCATGTCAATCAATGTTTATTCACTTGATTGAATCTGTGCATCATAGAGGAAGTAAACTGGAATTGAAGGTTGATTAATATTTATTGTGAATGTGTTGTTGAATCTAAAACAATAATTACCTCTTATCTATACATTATAACACGTATTTATTAGAGCTTCGAGTTAGTTTTATGGTGCTGATATACTGATAACCATAGGTAGTAAAGTAATATTATTATTCATGAGGATGCAATTAGAGTAAGTGATGATTATGTAATACTTATGTCGTGCTGTTTACATGGCACATATTTACATTTATAAGACCATTATCTCATTATCTGTAAAATTTTATGTTTATGTTTACTTGTGTGTGTCTGTGTTATATCATTTGAACAACTCATAGTTCATTGAAACGAACAAACGTTAAATTATATTTTGTTATTTTGTTAATCCATAGGTCTCAGTGTCGTGCGGTTTTAGGAGGAGGATCGACCCGAAATTGTGTTAACTCTGGTTGTCCTTCAGCACCGCAACATCTGATCGTCAGTTCGCGAGGCCTTGGTGGTACTCATCCACTTCCCTTTCATTTCCTCAGCCCAGGTTCAGTAAATAATCTTCCTGGTCCCCCCGCGGCTACTACATCCCTCATCCCCAGCAGACCCAGCTTAGCTGACTCTGGTGCTCCCAGTTTACGGTTGTGTGATCATCATCGTCCCGTGTGTTCAACAACCTCAGCGTCTTTGAATCTCGGTATCACGCCGCTGTTCGCTTCCAGATCTTTGCCTTATTATACCCGTGGTGGACACAAATACCTGCGGACTCGAGCAAGACATCGTGGAATGAACATGGGCCAGAAAGTCTCAGGTAATGGTACAGTACTAAATAAAACTAATGACATAATTTATTTCCAGATTAGTTATTTAAACTGTAGCCTAACTTGGACTTCATTTCTGATATTTCAGTCGGCGGAGGTAAAGTTGTTGGACGAGAGGCGACAACGCGAACACCCGGTCCCCGGGAACTTGCGGAAGAATTGACACCTCCTGCACGTCTCGACATGCTTCTCGATATGCCCCCTGCCGCAAAAGAGATTCAATTAAAGTATTCTTGGAACTCAGATGACCGATCTTTAAACATTTTTGTCAAGGTAAGCTATTCACAAACCAGTTTCTAATTACATCCTGCACTTACTGATTACTATATTACGGTAAATATTGAATGTTAATTTGTATACTATAGGAGGATGATAAGCTAACATTCCATCGACATCCGGTCGCCCAAAGCACAGACTGTATCCGAGGTAAAACTGGCTTTACTAAAGGGCTTCATGTATGGGAGGTCCATTGGTCAACTCGACAAAGAGGCACTCATGCTGTCGTTGGAGTCGCTACTCAAGATGCTCCACTTAACTCAGTCGGTTACCAGGTACTTTACACTTTCTTATACCCAAGACTTTACTGGATTATTTCCATAAAATGTTATCAGATTGTTTTCATTATTTTTTTTAATTTTTACTCCTTTGTGACAGAGTTTGGTTGGAAGTAATGATCAATCGTGGGGATGGGACCTAGGGAGAAATAAGTTATATCACGACAGTAAAAATATTGCCTCTGGTATAACCTACCCAGCTTTACTCAAACCCGATGAAAATTTTGTCGTGCCAGATACATTTTTAGGTGTGGATTTTTTTATTCCGATTTATTGTTATCTATTGAAGTATTCATTGTTTAATTGCTGTTTTGCGTTTTTAGTGGTGTTGGATATGGATGAAGGAACTTTGGCATTTGTAGTAGACGGCCAATATCTAGGAATTGCATTTCGTGGTATGAAAGGGAAAAAATTGTATCCCATCGTATCTGCCGTTTGGGGTCACTGCGAAATTACGATGAAATACATTGGCGGACTCGATCGTAAGTTTTGTTAGACTGCTTTTATATTATCTCTAATGTTATCTCTTACAGGAATTAAAGTCATAAAATGAATATTATTATGTTTTTTATTGCAGCTGAACCATTACCACTAATGTTCTTGTGTCGCCGTGTCATTCGACAATGTGTAGGGCGAGAGCGACTGCATCGGATATCGGAACTGAATCTACCTCCTGCAATTAGAGATTATCTTCTATACAAGTAATAATATTTTAATGTCCAAAGATTGAAATTGAAAGGTTTTGAGTGGGGAATATTAAATATTGGTATTTTTATTTGTTTTGCAGAGAAAGACGGTAACCTTTGAAATTAGCATCAAGTTTAAGTTGAAATCCATCGAGCCTCTTCTTTGCAACAAACAACCCATCTTTCCGATCATATGTCACATAACCTATAGATAAAGTACTGACGGGTTTCTCATACGTTGAACAACTTCGAGTTCCCCATTTTATGAATTCGCAACTTCTTTACTCGTGTGTGCATTAATTTTCAGTGATATCTAAGCATTGTCACCTCAACGACCTATTGTACATGAAAACCATCTTTCTTGATTCTGTTGATTGAATGACGCAGTTCCAACATGGGACTGAAGCTAATGGTGTAAAATTTGATCCTTCTAACTTCAGTTGAACTTAAAATGAGGGGAGCAGCATCAAAGATCTCCAAGTGACAGACGTCTAAAGTGTTTTAATGGTAGTAATAGATTTTTTTGTGTATATTTCTTTTTGTTTTGATGAAATCGTGCAGTGATCCTGAGGGGTAAAATGAAAGAATCCGGTTAGCTGTGCGACCTCCCTATTACTAGTTGAGTAAGTTGAGGATAAAATTCTGCATTGTCCGCAATAGATGCAAACTATGATTTCCCTTGATCGTGCTGCTACAGACTACATTCAAGTGACTGTGTTTTCACATGGCTGCTAAATATACATACTTGGAAGGAAAAAACTCCTTCTGGCCATCGCAACTTTTTTGAACTTTACTTGTGTCACTGATGACGATGTTGATTCTTCCGTAGAGTAGCGTCAGTGTCCGTGTTTTGTAGTAGTCGATTATACATGTACATGCAACTGAGACCCTCGGTTGCTCTTCCCTCTTGTCTTTTCTACTGTAAAAGGAGGGAATTCTCCCAGATTTTTACTCACCCGTATCGTATATATTTAATGTAAAATACCTGGTAGAATTTTGCTCATATTGTGACTTTTGTGACGTGACAATTCATTGTTTTAAAGTTTTTTTTCGTTATTATGTAAACTTGTGCACTTTCATGATTTGTTTGTATATGTGGGTATGTCTGTTATAGAGTGTAGTAGTGTTTTGTGAAAGAATGACTTCTTACTAGGTTATTACATTATTGTCAACGTCAACTGTCCACTAACAATGAGTACGTACGTAAACGTAAATTGACATAAATATTACATTACTATTACATGCGAATGTGCGTATAAAAAGAATAAAAGAACACTGATGAGAGTAGGATAAGGAATCAAGCTGAGTCGATTTTAGTCATGATTAAAGACTGCCGTGTTCACTAATGATGAAGTCTTGACCTCTTCCTAACGAGACTTGTCTTCTTCCGTATTCAAAAACATTATGTTCTTGACATATTGCTTATTTCTGGAAAATGCATTTAAATAATTTCTGAGTAACTAGTTCTTAATAATCTCCTTTAATTCTATATAGTGTGTTTAGATATACTTTACTTAATACATCAATCAACTGCTTTTTTGTGTTGTACTATTTTCAATGTACTATTATATTAAATGAATTGTAACTTGTTCGACAATTTGCCAGTATATTAATTATGAGCATTAAGCAATGCACAGAGGTTTTATGCTAAGTATTGATCTTGACTTGACTATGTAGAAATGTAAAGTAGAAATATAGTTATTATTATGAGCAATGTACTTAGCGTATTGGATTCTATCTGTCAAAAATTATTATTTAGGTTTAACAATTTAATGAGTTGTTCTTTAAAAAATCTCAAGAATTATAAATGTACTTTTGGCTTAAAATGTCTTCTTTTAGTCTTGTTTCCTTTACGATTACGACACGACCTTGTACCCTGTTCTCTGTTAACTGTATCATTTTTGTTGTTAAAAAATTTAGCTTATGTGTAAACCGGTTCTACTTTCATCGTCTTGTTTGTAACTGCAACAGCCACCAGTGAGCATCAGCATTCGTTGACGTAATACATGTATTATAATATTAGTGTAAAACTAATACAGTTCAAAATGAGTCTTATATATACAGATGACCATCCCCTTATTCCCAGTTTTCTCCAAAAAGAGACATTATACTCTTTACTATTTGGTATTACCCAATCGTACGATATGGGAGAGCATAGTTACAATTACATACAAGTATGGGACTGGTCTTGCCAAACTATAAGAGCCATTGTTAAAAAACAAAAAAAAACATTGTTGTGGAATTGGATGATTGTGACAAAGAAAAAACGTGGTCTACATTTTTGTTTATTAGGGTAGGAAGACTTTGCAAATGATCTGTATTCCATCTGAGATCACGTTATGTAATCTATCTTTGTAGTATTTGAAGACTTTGATGATATAAAATGAGCATCATTTTGTCATTTTCTATGTTCGCCATTGATATTTTTAATTCATTAGTTTGCATTTCTCAATAATTATCCATCTTTACATTGTACTTAAGTACTGACAGCAAAAGCATTACATACACACATTCAGACTTTGGATTCTGGATAAATATTTTTTTAGATCATTATATTCTTCTAGAAAATTGCAGCAAAATCCGAATTGGGTGTTATTAATTTATCATAGTTGTTGTATGACTTTCCTTCACAGGAAATATTACTTCCTGATCAGTTTGATTGCATTTATGCAGACCCTAAGCTACAATTTTAGACAATCACATCGGATTTTGCTTCAATCATTTGCTAAATTCGACAAAAATAATTTTAAACTAATTATAAGAAAGAAATAATGTACCGTCATGACATTATGGAAGATAGCGATATACATGGTTTGGTTACATAAATACAATATAGGCATATAATATAATATTATTTTATAATAGATAGACAAATAAGGTCTAATTTTATCTTTAGGTAGGTTGAGTATTGCATTTTTTGAAAACTATAGTAGCGGGGGTGCTACCAAGAATAGAATTTACATGAATGAATACAGAAGTTTCGAGGCGCCTACGTTTGCTACCTCCAAGCATCATTACTAGGGTTAAATAGCATTTCAACAAAATAGCATTATCATTGGACATTTAAGTGTTGGACCTTGGACCCCAAGATAAAGCCTAGCTCACAAAATCTTTGGTAAGTGCTGGGTAAGAAACATTTAATTGCCCATGACAAATATTATATCTATGTCTACCTATTTCACCAAAACATTTATAATGGGATGTTAGAAATATTAGTTTCCTTTCAATCCCATTGCTTGGAACGAAAGTTATAAAAAGTTTGCTACATTGGTTCAAAGTTTATCAGTATCATTGCATCGTACACAAATTTAATACAATACAACACATCGTCCTAAACTAATACTAATGCGAAATTGTACAAACACTGGCATTTATGACGCTTTTTGAAATGAACAGCAAGCATTTTCTGAAGACCAATGAATCTTACTACTAACGAGTGCGTAAGATATTTTAAGATATTAGAGGAAATTAAATGCCTAAATTACAGAACACAAAAGAAATACGTCATCTGAACAAACTGAAGTTAACCAATTAAAAATGAACGACTACTGATTTATAGCAGCAACAATACTAATATATAAATAAAAATAGTATTAAAATTGCAAAACCATCACTAGTTATAGTACAATAAATAAAAATAACTAATTAAGATCTAAACAGAACGAGTTTCAAAGACACTGATAGATAATGACACTAGTATATTGATGTAAACCACTTCCCCACGTCCCACGTAAATCCTACCGTATATATCAACTTATCATCATTACAAGAATTGGGTTTATATTAAATAGATTTTAGTTGCAACTTTAATGAAGGAGAATGTTAATTTCTGATAATGAGCACCTTGGTAAACAGACTCGACATTTGTAAATCGTAGGTGATTAAACCAATAACAGCCAATTAATTACCTAGTATTGTTAAGGTGGTCGGGGATTATCAATTACACACCAATCACTGTCTGAATTTGAATTACTCGAAGATGTGGAGTGCTGACGCTCTACATTGTCTTTTATGGTCACATTTTTTTTACTCTTCGACTTGGCTTCAACTTTTGGAACGGTTTCAGGTTCCGCTTCTTCAGAAGTCGATGGCTGCATTGCAGGCATATTTTCCTTTTCAGAATTATCTTGTATCACATTTTCGCCTACCGGGTCGGATGATTCGTTATCTACACTTTTCTCTTCGTCCACCTTTTCCTTTTTCTTCTTGACGAGGTCAGCCAAATATTTAAAGCGTTGTGTGCATTCATCCTATGGTAGTTACAATACACATTATGAGAAAATAATATCCTTAAATACATGTTTATGGATTTAAATATAGATTTAATGCTGGCAAATACTTTAGTGCGACCAGGAACCATGCTAGCGATCTTGTCCCATCGATCGAGAGCCCCTTTTGGATACATCTGCAATGCGCCTTCTAAAGCTTTCTGTTCTTCTGCAGACCAATTAGCTGCAGCGTCCGATTCCAATTTTGTACCTTTTGTTTTCACTTTTACTTTGATTTGTTGCACTTGCTCCTCTTCAGCTGGTCTTGTTGCAAGTCTTTCCAATACCTATAAATCAGTATAAAACGAATGGATTAATCATTGTATGTAACTTCGCAACCCCACAGAATGGATCAACCAATGGTATCTAGATGACTTTCTCTTTCCTTATGCTATCTCTATATTAAGCTTCTCCAATAAACAATAAAATTTGCAAGATCTTCACTTTATACTACTTTCACTTTAATTTTTCTTCATTTTGATGCATACGAACTAATTCATTCCATATAGTTATTTTTTCATGAAAAGTTTACCTTCTTGGCCATGAATGTAACTTCCTGAACAGGACGACACAGTTGGTCTGCAATTTTTTCCTTTGAAACATAAAACCAAAAGTTTACTTCCATATAAATTCTAAAAGTAAAACCTATATGCACAATGGCTTAGTAGTCAAAAAGGTTTATACCCATCTCTCAGGTGTACCGCCTGGAAACTTATGGCACAGTTTCGTCAATTCAGAAATGTCGTCATCTGTCCAAAGACCACCTTTAATAATAACTTTTTTACTGTCTTCAGACGACTTCACGTCGGCAGCCCAACTAACAGGCCCTTCTGTTTCACCATCATCAATTTTTTCGGGAATTTGCACTACTTTTCTTTTCCTGGGTTTTTTGGGCTCTTTGGCAAGAATAGCTTCTTGTTCTGCCAATGCCTCTTCTTCTGCCTTTTCTCTTTCAAATTGTTCTTTTTCTTCTTGCACTAGCTTGTAATGAGCTACAAGCTCAAACGGAAATGTCATCACCATATATTTGGTGAAACGGCAAATTTGAATAGGGGCAATATTCCACAAACTGTTTTATAGATTAAAAATTGCAATTACGGCAACAGTAGAAATTAGAATATGTAAGATAAGAGAATAAACTAAAAATGTCAAGTGCTGAAGCACAGAAGCAGACCTTGGTTTTTGAAGATACTTTTCTACTTCCGCCGCTACTTCATCAGCATTTGGGCCTTCTTTCTGAGCTTTCCTTGTTCGAAGTGCTCTTCTTAGCTTTGTGTCAACCATTTCTTGCTATAAAAGATAATTTTGTCAGTAGAATATAAACCATCACAAAATAATAACATTGTATGAACAGTAAGAAGTTTTGGCTTACAACAGTCATTTTTTGTTCAAAATATGATGCCCATCCCGCTAAATATTGGCCAACTGATACTATGGCGAGTACTATCACAGCTACTTGCCATATAGCCAACTTTCTAACACGTCGATAGTAAAATACAGGATTTCTCCAATTCGGAAGTCCATCTACTAAGACTTGATCGTAAGATTTTCGCAAATCCGTATCCTTTAAGACTTCATATATTCCAACCAACTAGAAACGATGAACAGTTTTTAAATTAGTTCCCAATTCCCAAATAAAATTGAAATGAAAGGTAACGGAAATTACACAAAAAACAGTACGTATTTCAGTTTAAATAGGTACCGCGCGGTAAATAATGATTACGCAAATGCAGTATTTTACCTGTCGAAATTGGACGTCAGCATCTGGGGCATCATTCTTGTCCGGATGAATCTTTACAGCTAATTTTTTGTATGCTTGCTTAATTTCTTTGGTACTGGCATCCTACATAAAAGATATGAGATATTAGAGCGCAGAGTTTAAAAAATTGTCCCCACCCTCATGTCCCAAATATATATTTTTATATATAGCAACGATAAAATAGAAAATGAAATAAGTGAATATATATTTAAAGATTTAAAGTTACCTGAGGAAGTCCAAGGACTTCGTAAAAGTTTTTCCCAACTTCTTCAACCAAATCAAACATCTCGAATTCTGCGTTTTCCCATCCATGTACACCCGTTCCATCATGCAAACCGATTATCACATACAATGCGACTAATAAGCGAAAAATTCTTATGGAGAACATAGTACGGCACCTAAATCAGTGAAATAATTCAAATTTATCCAGTAAAATAATACTATTCTTTTCAAGTGGTTTACATAACCGTATAGGTAAATATAAGAAAAGACTTTGAGAACGTATAATATGTACTACATACACATTACTCCAAAACCCAATTCAAACATTTTATTCTAAAAAGTATCTATCTTACTGCTTGCAAGACCTACTTGTCAAAAAGTTCCTCGTTTTTTACTCTTTAACCTTAACGCTAATACTAAACCTAACCGACTTTCTCTGAATCAGAGAGATAATATGTGTAACAATATTATAACCACAAGATGTATATTGAGAGTTTTTCTCTTGCTTTCTTTCTTTCTCTTGCTACTTTCTTGCTACTTTCTCTTGCTACTCATCACATACTCATCACATTTTTATATATCTTTCCCTCCTTTCACACTCTTTCGCTAAATTTCTCTGTATTCAATTATCCACCAGTAAGCCTAGTATCCAAAGAAAATTGTAGCACTGGAAAATACGATCCTCTAACAGCAGTTAGTAAAGTGTAGTTATGTGGAAGTGGTAACTACACTTCAGAAAGTACTTTCTCTTTAGTGAAAGTTGGTTACGGTATTAGTGCGTTGCAAGGGAAAACAACTTTCTCCTAAAGGCAAAAGAAGCATGCTTTTTGTTATACAACTTTTCTTAGCCCACAATCACAGTAACAAAATGATATCACTGGCCATTGTTGATCACCTATTACTTCACTTCACAGTTCACTCTAAACAATTACTATAAGTCTCATTAGTCTCATACAAAAAACTTACCGTCAAGTTAAAATACCATTGGCGAATGCAAAGACGAAAAGACAAATAAGAAGTAGTAAACGTGTAACCGAAAAATTAATAGAGGAGACAGCAATTGGTGAGATTCAATGCTCAAGAATGAATTAATATCAATTTCCCATTCCCAGAATTTCCCACCAACTTCGAAATTTTACTCAATTTCCTACCTAGTTTAATGACCTTTGAGCAGAAATTACGAATGATTGATTGTTTTTCCCTAGGAAAAAATAAATTGTATTTACTGTAGTCTAACTAGATTTCCAAAGCAGTTCCTCAACTGAAAGGGAAATCAGAAGTTAACAACTTAAAGTGTGAAATTATGACGTTTGATTGATGTCAATCATTAATTTCGATATTCTCTAAAATAAATTAGTCACTAAATAAGCAAAAATTAAAAAAATTACGCGTTTCAATTTGTGGCACAGGAAGAGACACTAGAGAAATTATTTCGTTGCCTTTCCATAAGCCTTTAAAAACTTTCTTTTGAGTGGTTCGCGTGTATTGTCGTTCGTGGCTGTCACAGGCACAGATGTAATTTAAGCCATGACGTATGACGTCTTTCTAAAAACTCGTCCTGCGTATGAATACCGACCGACTGCCTGGCTGAATATTTTTGTTTCACTCATCTTCAATATGAATTTTTCAAGTTAATCTGACGCTACACCCGGTAAAATTTGAATATGCACATTTATTTCCGAAACGAAACTTTTTGGTGCGGTGCTTTCCCATTATTTACAAAATAGTAATAAAAGGTGTTATCGGGGTTTTTGGAGTTTGGACTTGAAATCCACTGCTGATTGTACGTTAATCTATCGTTGAGTGTCAGTAGTTGTCCTTCGTTGTCAACTTTCGTAGGAAGTTGATTTTCAGATCGTCACTCTTCTTTGAAGCATCAGAAGCAACACAAAGCACAATGGCAGATGAAGATTACGAACCTGATGAGTAAGTAATAAAATTCTCTTGGGGAATTCCTTTCATATTTCAAAATCTCTTGAAACAAAACGAGCATTGTTAATAAAATAATAGTCCGGCCCGGCCTCTATTTTCTACCTACTATGCAATGCAACAATGTTAATTTTGTTCATAATAAATTATTTAAATCTTTTTTGTTTCTAGTGTTGGGGGAGATGGAATGGTCGATGACTATGACGATATGGAAGATGCCGATGGAATGGATGATTTAGACGCTAATGATGTGAGTCGGCCATAGAGTTATGTACAGTCTGAGATCACGAAGGTCAAGAAAGATTTTTAACGACCTAGCATGTGGCATGAAACTGAAACTTTAGGAAAGGAACTCAATTCAACATAATAACGATTTGCAAAAATGTACATTATATGATAATGATAAATATTATAAATGCTATGGGGGATATTTGAACCTCTATTTTTTCACCAGGGACTTTGATTGAATCCATCCATATTATAAAATGAAATGATTTAACTATGTTATGTTATGACTTCGGATTTCGGAGATAACACCTGATAAAAAATAAAAGTACTGATACACGAGAAACCCATCTTAACTTCCAAAAAGGGATTTTTAAAAGAAAAG
Source organism: Tomocerus maximus (assembly GCA_019776445.1). Lineage (NCBI taxonomy): Eukaryota > Metazoa > Arthropoda > Collembola > Entomobryomorpha > Tomoceridae > Tomocerus > Tomocerus maximus. The sequence goes on from JABASH010000069.1 coordinate 56,592, forward strand.
TATGAATATAATATAATATATATAATATATATATAATACTTTTGTTGAGTATAATAAATTCATCTCCTAAAGTTTCATGTTCGGCCTTCAAAGCTTTGCCCGAATCTTCATGATCTCTTAGATCGTTAGTTACTCCATAATTTTAATCAAATAAGTAATAATTTTTACCTTTTTGCCTTTATTGTCTTAAAGGGGTTAAATAAATACTTTAATTTATGTATGTGATGATGATATATGATTTGTAATATTATAGCAGTCGTTTTGCTTTTTTATGTATCTTAAACATTAATTTTATTGGGTTGTCGATTTACGATATAGAGTATTTCGAATTGGAGTAATACAAAGCACAAAGATACCTACCTTTAGAATCCGTGATTGTTAATTGATAATGATAATTGGTTTTATGGTCTACAGGATGTGGAAAACATCGAATTATTAACAAGCGATGGTGTCGCAGGTGGTTCTGGTGGGGCATCTCTGAAACGAATAACTACTCCGTATATGACGAAATATGAAAGGGCCCGGGTGCTGGGGACACGGGCACTACAAATATCAATGTGTGCCCCTGTAATGGTTGAATTGGAGGGTGAAACGGATCCACTGCAACTTGCTATGAAGGAACTCAAGCTGCGGAAAATACCCATTATTATTCGTCGTTATTTGCCAGATGGAAGTTACGAAGATTGGGGCATTGATGAACTGATTATGTCCGACAACTGATCTGTATTCTGTCTCATATTCATCTACTAAATAAGGGTTCGGGCGCTGGACACTATTATAGATTATGGTACTAGCCAACTGTACTAAATATTTTTATTCTTGTTTATTACTATCCCTAAATGAAATAAATAGGTTTTTGTCGTATTTCTAAGCTGTAATTTTGTCTATCTTACTTTACGCAACTTTTGACTGGAGTAACAATTTTGACTTTTGTCTTTATGAAAATTGAGGTCAACGAAACGAACGAGTTTTCAAAATTAATCGAACACCAGAGTGAGGTATCTTCTATACATCGTAGAAAGTCGCGCAGTTAATTCGAAAGGTAGAAAAGGTTCTATATCTACGACGATGGTAGAGCTTTTCTGGGTCAAAAGTTACGGGTACTTTTTTGGACTTCACGACTTTTGTGACCTTTGGTCTTGGTTTAAAAATCATTTCTTCCCTACATCTGTCACAACAGTTTATTTCATCATAATATTATTTAATTTATAGCATCATTATTGCATTAAAATTATTAGATTCTATTACATAACATTAATAACATTATTCAACTTGAATTTTGGGAATGCCCACAATCAAAATTAGCTGTTTAGTTAAATCGAAAGCCAATTAATTTATTATTTCATGTGATTAAAAATAAGTAGTTCTGTGGTTCACCGTGTCAGTCGTAAACAAATTACAATAATTGTGTGTTCTAAATCAATTCAAACTATAATTTCGAATTTGACCGGAAATGTTTCCTTTGGGAAAAACCAGTCAATGATATAGTTTAAAATTAATAACAGTATAATGCAATGGTGAAATAAAAACACTTAATCAATCGTTCAATATTAATTAAAATAAGATTAAGCAATCTACCACAGGATAGCAGTGACAACAGGCAATACCAATATTATTTTTACTGGGTAATTTTATTTGAAATAATTTATTGTAACATTTCACTTGAAATAATATAAAACTTACCATCTATTACTTCTTACATTATACGCATTAGTACAATATATAAAATACATATATATTATGCATAAACTTCCAATAAACCGACAGAGAAGTATTATAGTAAATATTTTAAACTCGTGACACTAAAAATCATAGAAAATTTCGCACTTATGTAAACATCCATTCAGTCGAAATAAATCCTCTTTTGCCTAAAAATTAAAAGAGAAATATTATTAGTTATTAGGACACAATTAACTTTCGTTTTCGATTTCATTTACAATATATTATTTGCTTGTTTTGAAATGATATTAAAGAAAATATGAAAACGCTTACCGAACATGTGTATCTTTGGGAGACTCGTCAGTGAAGTAAATTCTTTTGCCAGTGTCTCGAACTTTTTCCACTTGAACATGAGGAGTTGATGGTGTAATATGTTGACCTCCTATTAGCCTTCCTTTGGATTTTGAGTACGTCCCGGAATTACCGCTACCAAATATTTTTCCCTGTTCATCAGGTCGATAAACAAACTTTTTCCAGTATTCCGATGGTGCTGTAAGAAGATTTTCTAAGACCATTTGTTGTTTCTTCGTTTCTTTCAACATTGTACTGGCATCAATATCGGGTCCTGAATAGCCAACTATTGTCGGGCCAAATACTTTGACCAAGTTGCCAATGGGCATCTTAACTTCTGGACTTTCGGCGACTCTGTTTTAGTAAAGTAAAGAATTTAATTTATCTACTTACAAATACCCCTGACAATAGAGGTAAATCAAGACCTATGGAAATATGTATTTAAAATATTAATATTACGTACCGCTGCAAGTGAAGCATCATGAAACCCAAAGTATCCTGGTTCGCAGGTGGAAGCTCATGAATAATTCGGTTGATTTCCATTTGTCTTTTTGACGGATCCGATATATCAGTGGCCAAAGCAAAATCGCGCCAAAACCACCGGCCCACTAGAGGCTCCTGCAGGGATCGTAGAAAATCTTTGATGCAGCCACAAACAGCGTGAATGTCATAACGTGTCAAGTTGGGAACACCTTTGCCTTTCACAAATCGCTCTTTCAAATCTTTGACTTCCTTTTCAGGACCTGGAACTCGATATAATCCGACAGTGGTCAATCCACGTATTTCGATTTCATTCACACAGTGCTGAATGAGTCTGGGGACCATAGGGTGAGACGATGGAGCATGGTCCACAACAGTACCCTGTAATAAGTTTAAACTTGTTTATAGTCTCCTTTTCACTTTACTCCCCCAAACTGATGACTTAGGATGTTAGGATAATAAAGTGATGATTTCGACGATGAAGTTACATAATAATAATAACCGCAAATGAAGTAAATGAACATCATTGGCGTTTGGGCAAATAATTAGAAACTACAAACTAACCATGTGATGTTTGTTGCTGGGTGTCCCAGTTGACACACATGGAAGTGGCACTTTATCACGGCATTCGGGATGGCAAGTTGCTTTGCAGTCCCGACACTTCAATGCAACTCTAGAGAATCGAATTCTTTTCCCACAAGGATCACACGTTTCTGGCTTTATAATTGTCTTTTGGCAAAAAGCGTGAGGTCGAATAGCCATAGCACCTCCTGAACTTAGAGTTCTTCCGAAGCGAGGAGACTGAGCAGAAGTTGTTGGCATTTGATTTCCTGATATGCGACGACTCTGTCCTCTTGTGAGCGGTGTAAAACCGCCGCCCCAACCAGTGGCATCAGATTCCGACTCTAAATCATCAGAAAGTTAATCTTAATAATAATTAAAATATTAAATATTATTTCGTTCCAAAATACCGAAAATTTAATAATAGAACCAAATATCGGTGCAAAGCTACATAAATACAGAGGTTTTTTTAATTATTGCAAAATTAAGGGGTACGGACGGCATGTAAAACTGAAGATGAAGAGGGATAAGATTTGTCACGGAAAGCCGTTGTCCATTAATATTATGGTCCAGCCAGTTATTTTATTAAGGGTTGGCAAGTTTCAATAAAATTCCATGTGGGACGTGGAACTAATTATAAGTTGAACTTTCTACGGTCAAAAAGATAGCCTACCTGAAGTTGGCAACGGAGGAGCAGATGGCTGAAGAATGATATTAGCTTCGGAATATCCTTGGGATGAATGCGACCCGGGTACAGTTTCTAAACTAGCTATGGCCTGCACTGGTCCATGTTTTGGAAACGATACAACAGTTTTTGCTATTAGATGATCGGTTGAGGTCATTTCCACTACCTGCTTCTAATTGATTAATAAATGTACTTCAATTAAGTTGATTTTTGCATTGCATGATATCTTTACGACATAACTTCACGATATTTATAAAATGTAATTACAGAAGATGAATTCCGTTGTCGTTTCAAAATTGATCCAACATTTTCCATGGAAGGACGTTTCTGTCGGCGCCTTCCGCTTCTCATAACAGAGACGTCTAAATCGTCTTCCGACTGAGTCATGCTCAAATCTATGAAAATTAAACATTATCTCTTCATGATTGTCAAAAACTATGATAATATTATGGTCCCTCTAAGTTAAAACACTAAAGAAGAAATACAAACCAGTTGATCCAGCTTCAGAAATAGTATCTAATCCCCCAGCAGGAGATCGCGATGTAGTATTATGTCCCTTTTTTGAATATTCTCCTGTTTCTAATACTGCCAGAACACTTAATAGCCTCTCTTTAGTATCACTGTTTAAGCGACCATCATTCAAATAGGCGTGTATCAGTGTACGTGCAGAATTGTTTTTCATTTCGATCCGATCCTTTTCTAATTCCACTTTCGTGAGTGTTTCCATTTTACTTTCTAAGTGACGCCTGATTTCTTGAATTCTTTTCTCTTGGCGAGCTATTTCTGCTTGAGAGTTTTCTACTTCATTCTGCAATCGAGAACACTCTGTTTCAGCCTCCAACCACTTCCTTCGACATTCTTCTTGACTTGCGACGAATTCCAAAAATTCTACAAAGTGCATGAAGTTGTAAATTTAATTTCAATGATCCATCTACAAGTTTAGCCTCTGCTTTCAAAATAGTACGACAAAAGTACGAAATGCTGAAACATAGTTATACCAACTTACCACTATCAGATGCATAATTCCAGTAATGGTCATAATGACGCATTAAATCGTCATATAGCACGGACAGGTGTAGCGACTTATTAATATTAGACATTCTTGTCGGTTGGTTTGTAGGCGAAAAGCGTTTAGTTTATACTTCTTCTTACCTCTTGCACACTGGCTAAAAAATAAAATGAAAATTGAAAATGATACAAATAAATACCCATCATTAAAGTGTAAATTAACTTATAAATACTTTAAAATTTACTTACTTTTTTATATTATATATTTTTAGTTTTTTGTAGTTTCAGTTGTATTTTCCGATTTATGAATGAGCTCATCAATAACCGACAATGAAGCCCACTTGGCTAAGGTGAGACGGAGACTGAAATAAAACTCAACGGTCAACATTCAATTATCAACAAAATAAAGTAAGCGGATTACCTCCAGTAATCTGTAGCCAATAGGAACGCTCGATTGAAGCAATATTTATCCTCCAATAAATATGCACACAAAGACAAACCCTACTGTACCATGACACCTTTATCAGATTTTCTGAAAGGTTAAATGGCTAAAAATTGTCCGCTTCCCTCCCAGAGATGTCTCAGGTGAAGGTTATTACAACATTGTCATTTTTTATATTATTTTTGTCTTTCCTTCGCATTTTGATTGTGCACCTCTATGATGTGTCATGTGTCTGTCTGTTCCGAACTCTCTAGTCTACGAAACGAAAAACGGTCCGAATGTAGTCCATGTCCATATGATTGCTATTTAGTGTAATTTATTATTGCGCTATCTTGTCGTGCTATATTGCTGTGCTGCGTGTGATAGTTTGTAGGGAAAAAAATCATCAAAAGTGTACCTTGATTTATTCATTCATTCTTGAAGGCTTATGTTTTTCTTATTTCTCAACTGCTGTCTTGTGATTGTGTAAATAAAGATTAAAAAAGTTGTGCAACTGTCTGTTGTGGATGTCTTTTACCTTCTACTACTGCTCTCGTCGTCTCAGCTGTATGTAACAAGGCAAAAAGGTGAAGGTGAGGTTCTTTTTATTTACAGATCTTATAAATATAAATAACTTACAACTTATGATTTGACTATTTTGCTAATCTACATTATGTTCTTTTCATTTTCTTAGTTAGGCTATATTATTTTTTGTGCTCTGCACTGGCTGAGCTTCTCTACTCCAAATTCTCCTATCTGTCACGGTCACGGTGTCACGTCAGGGAGAGAGAATGAGTAATTATTATGGAATTCAGGAAAAAGGACAGTCAACAGCAGTTTTTAGTATGAAGTACAGCATAGTTGAATGCTGAAACTGATGAAAGGATTTCCGATGAATGTAAAATTGAAAGCTGAAATAAATATTAAAACATTGCTAAATATTTTTCGACGTGTCGGGACGTCGGAAGGGAAGCTAAAAGATAACCTATAGCTATGACCCTTCTAATTATTTGTACCAAAGATCAATTAATTGTTTGTTCCCAGTCAGATGTTTGGAAAATCCAATTAAATCTGGAGTTTTGCATTTGTTGCCAATTCATGTATATCTAGCTTGTATTTGGCACTTTGGCAGATTGTTTGTAATTGTTGGGTTCATTGGATTGTACTACTGTTGAAGCTCAATTTACCGTCTGCTGACTCAGTCCCTTTTCCGAACAGTCATCATTTTAATTATTCATTCCCATTTCTCCTGTTAGTGTAATATTCTTTCATCTTACCTTCTCATGTTTTATTCGTTTCATTTCTCCATTTACTAATGGCAATCAAGTTGTTGGTGTCCAAGTCTGGTAACTGGTAGGCCCTGTCATTCTATATAGCGTCTCCCTTTTTTCGTTTCATTGAAAAAGCTTCGTTTAGTTTAAGGCAGTCAGCATTTGAGTGACTAGTTCTAGATATAAAATTAGCTAGACTTATTATTACTGCTCTTTACTAATAATATATTAATTTATTATATAAATAATCAATTCTCAATTGTTTGATTTATTAAAGCTGGTTGCAGTAGTCGCATTCACACGGAAGCACACATCGTCTCGTCCGTATTTTGAGGAACAATTTATTACAATTTTTGCAACAGCAACAACGATTAAGATGTCGCTAAAACCAAAACAAGTAAACTTTGTTGAGATTTGGGGTCTTCTTCGTCAGACAATTGAAGGAGTAGTTACGTTGTCTAACGTGCCACGACCAGAATGGAATGAACGATTTACGTACGTCATCTATTTGTTAATGACTTGGTGTTGGAAATCTTAGAAATAATTTTGACAATTTTATTTAAAGATATCTTATATTGTCGTTTGCAGGGATGTGTACTCATTGTGTGTTGCTCATCCAGAACCGTTCACTAACCAGTTGTATGCAGAAACTAGAGGTTTTCTCCATTTACACGTCCAAGCGTTGCGTCTCAGCATAGAAAAATTTGAAAATAACGCGAGTCTCATCAAAATTTACTATGATATGTGGAATAAGTATAGCCAAGGAGTTGAATATCTTAATAAGCTTTATTCGTGAGTTTCGTTTAAATTCCGATGTTGAATAACACTATCCTCATACGTGATTTATATAGCACGTTACATATTTATTTAACATTGTATACGTTCATGTTAGTATGCTTGTGAGATATAAGTGTAATGTGTTTTTATTAGGTATCTCAACCTCCAGCACGTGAAAAAAAGTAAGCTTTCAGAAGCCGATCTTACATATGGGGGTATATCTGATCTGCCTGGTCACATGGTCGAAATCGGAGAATTAGGTGAGTAACAGTGTGTTGGTTTGTGTTAAGTTCACACTTTTAATTTTGCTAAATCTGACTCCCATTGTATCAATTGACTAAAATGAAAAAAATGTATTTTCTTTATAAATTCAGGATTGGAAATATGGAGAATTGAAATGCTAGAAAAAATCCAAGAGAAACTTATTGATTTGGTGCTCGAGTCTATCCGTACTGACCGAAGAGGGGACACTGCTGTACCCACAACTATTGTTAACGGAGTAATTCAGTCATTTGTTGCAGTCGAAGATCCTAAACAACGTATACCTGGCGATCCAAGTACTCATTTAACGGTAATTTAATATTTGACTGTATTTGTTTGTGCCATATGTTAATTCGGCGTCATTAGAAGGGCCAATTTTGCTATATTTAGACGTGGTTTTGAGAGTTCTGTAAAAATAGATATAGATCTCTAGTCAGTAATAAATAATAAATATGCAACTAAACTACATTTTTGAATTAACAGTTTTACGAGAAAGCTTTCGAAGAACCGTTTATACGTGACACCGGGTGTTATTACCAGCAGGAAGCTAATAAATTAATTGATACATGTAGCGTGTCTGAATATATGGAGAAGGTTATACAGCGACTTCATGAAGAAGATATGAGAGCCAGGCGCTATCTTCATCCTAGGTACATGTTTTTACGTTCATGCTTCCTTGCACCAAATGATCATGCATACAACTCAAACTATGTTGGGCTGTTTAAATCAAATATGCATCACATTTTAACTGTTAGAATTTATTCCCCAAAAGAGTGCCATTCTTTTTATAAAAAATTGTATTTGCAATAATATATTGGGTTATATCTTTACAGTTCATACTCAAAATTGTATTCAGAGTGCCATCGTCGTTTAGTGGCTGATCATCTTAATATTCTGCATGGAGAATGTAGAACAATGGTTGAATCTGACAAACGTCGAGATCTTGCCAATATGTATCAGTTACTTAGACCGCTGCCTACTGGGCTGAATGTACTGGCCGACACGCTTGAAACGCACGTGAAGAAGGAAGGATTGCAGTCAATAAGAAATCTCAAACCGGATACAGCGCATCTTGAATTTGTGGAAAATATCACTCTCGTCTACAAGAAATACAAAGAGATAGTTAACAACGTCTTTAACTCTGACCAGATGTTTATTAGCGCCCTTGATAAAGCATGTACAGCTATTATTAACTACAAATCATGTCCTAAAACACCGTGCCGATCTCCTGAATTGGTAAATCATAAATTAAATATATATTTTTTTAAATACCAATGATATTATGATACGTGTATACTTTATATAAAAAGCGTGTTAATCAAATAAATGTATTATTTTCATTGTAGCTCGCGAAATATTGTGACGCTTTGTTGAAAAAATCAACTAAAGGCTATTCAGAAACTGAAGTTGATGAAAAGCTGGGTCAATCCATTATAATTTTTAAATATATCGATGATAAAGATGTCTTTCAAAAATTCTATGCAAGAAATCTCGCTCGAAGGTTAATTCATCAACTTAGTCATTCTATGGATGCCGAAGAAAACATGATAAATCGTTTAAAGGCAAGTAATTTAAGAATTTTTGTAACCACTTTAAATAAAGGCGTACATGAAAGTAAACCATGAACACCAAAATTTGTGTAGCCATAGTGACAGCCAGTTACGCGTATAAGGTTAGCCATTCCGGATGTTTTTGGAATAGAATTTCACTTTTTTCATTTGTGG